>JASGXE010013546.1:0-14113 GCA_030068105.1 Sinentomon sp. SZTP_YWyxl
AATAAAGGACCAAGGACGCTGCCGGATGATACCGGAATTGGGTCAGACGTTTGGTCGCCGACACGAACAATTTGGGATCTGCCAACTAAAAACGAGCGCATGAGGTTACATACGCAGGGATCAAGATTCAGGCGTTGAAGTTTCACCATTAGCATTGTTAAAACACCGAGCATTCCAGCCCCCTCTGGCATCCCTAACAGCTTTCTAAAATCTAAACTGTTCCGAGCATTCCGAAATGCCTAACATTGCTAAAACACCGAGCATTCCAACCTCTTCTAGCATTCGAGTGTTCCGACACATCCCTGAACATTCATTCCGGCCGTTCCGAGCATTCCTAGCGTTCCGAGCATTCCGGATGTTCAGAATGTTTACAGCGATCCGAGCGTTCCGAGCGCTACGAGGTTTCCGACATTGCCAACAATGCGTTTACACTTAGGATTTGATTCTGGCTGCACCGAACATTCCTTTTTTTCAACCCCCTCAAATTCCTTTTTTTCAACCGAGCATTTCAACCCCCTCTGTCATTCCGAGTGTTCCGACGCAACTCCGAATATTCATTTCGAGCGTTCGAGTGTTCCGAGCGTTCCGAGTGTTCGGAGCGTTCAATCAAAGCGTTCAAAGTTATTAAACATATTTGTATTCGATTTTTTGTTAGCAAACTGAAGTGAATTGAACTACAAAACAGTGCAGTTCGAAGACAATATAATACAGTAAGGGCCACCTAACATTGACCATAGGCGGCAAAACTTTACGTTTTCCAAGCCGTTTTACCGGCCGCCCTTTATTGCACGGGATTTTCAGAATGAATGGTAACACTTTACTTCTACTGCCTACATGTGGATTCGTCAATTTCGCGGACGTTTGCTCGTTCTTATTCGTAATTAAAGCTAACCAAACCTGACCAAACTTCACCGCCGTTTGCCATCGAATGTTTGGTTTGGCGTAGATTTGGATAGGTTAGCAAAGAGCGTGGAGAGGTTAGGTCAGGTTCGGTTAGCTTTAATTTCGAATAAGGAATAACACACGTCCGCGAAATTGACGAATCCACATGCAGGCAGTAGAAGTAAAGTGTTGCCTGAATGATTTTCTCGCAATGCAAAATCAAATGGAACAGCTAGGGTGCTTCGGAAACGCAATTGCCTGCGATTTGGCACCGGACATTGGCCATGTTGGATGCGTGCGTTATCATCTCCCCTGGTCCGAAACCGTGAGGGAACACAAAGCCTGCATTCACAAGAAGGACCACCAAATTACAAATTCAACTTTGCTAATCGGAAATCTATGGGTGAGTTGGAGCACCGTCTTCGGAATTCGGAATCGGCGCAAACTCGGAACGGAAGTTCCCAAAAATTCGAAAATTCGGAATTACGAAAAATTCGGAATTTTTCGAATGTTTCGGATTTCCGAAAATCGGAATTGTGCCAAAACTTTCGGAAGAATGAAGTGATGCAATTTTCCGAGTTTTCGAAGTCCTGCAAGGGTGTAATTGTTCGAAAAAGCGGATTTTCTAGAATAATGCATTTTGTGATATGTCAGAGGGGTCTTTTGACCCTTCTGACATGTCACCACAACGCTAAAATACGCAGAAACAGCCAATTGCGGTTTCGCTTCCGACATATCTAAATTGCGATTTCGATAGCAGTTACTATTCCCAATGAAGTTCCGATTCTGTCCCGCTCTTCCGAAGATCCGACCCAATTCCGACCCGACTTCAAATTTCGAATTCCGCTCACCCCTGTAGAAATCGCGTGTGGGAGAACTAACCGAGGCGACATAGCCGGAAAATGTCTGAAAAAGGCCACTTACTGCCACCGATGCACGAGTTATCCGGAGGATTATCCAGCGGGGGAGAGGCAGACGGAACGACTGCCCTGTCGCTGCTCATCGCTGGGTCAAGTATTCATGTTCACTGATTTTTTAAGGAAAGCCCACAATTTGGCACCCAAAGAACCAAAATTGTTGCGGGACATTGGAAAATGGCCTGACTGGCCGGATATCTAAACCGCGTCAACAAATTCGCATTCAACCAGCGTATTTCGTCCCCATGCAAGAGCATACTGCTCTTTGCGGACATCCTGTCCTGTTTTGTTTTTTTTTCCTTTGGCGGGCAGGGCATTGTCTGGCCCCGATCTGTAGACTGCGGTAGCGATTTGATTTTGCCTTGAATTCGGCAGTTTGCACCAGCAAATTGATTGTTTTTCCTATTGTGAAAGCACTCGCTTGCTCACTCTATCTTATCAGCGAGTGCCGGAGAGGTGGCTGTGCAAGCCAGGTGCTGTCAGCGGCCGCGGCCTGGTGAAGCTCATGCGGGCCGGTCTTTTTACCAGAGCCACAGGTCTGGAATTTGAGCTCGATTGAGCATGTAAAAACTGCCTGGGAAAGGCAGGTTTAAAAACCGGCGATTGCCGGAATTTTTCCCAAGCAAAGCTTGGATTTTTTGCCGCGACCTGAACTTGAGATAGCCTGTGCCGGGTCCGACCGGGCCTTCGCTGGATCGGGAGCCTCTCCACCAAGCCCAATACTCTGACCCACCGTCCAGGGAACGCTAGCTGGAAGTGGCGGTATATAAATGCAATGGTGCTGTTAACCACGCTAAGGGCAGCCCGAAGCCTGCCAGCGCCAAGCGGCGTAAGTGGGACGGGCAGTCACCATTTTTAAAACCTTTTTGGGGCATTTTGCCCCCCCCTCTTTAACCCATCACCATCACTTTAAAGGAACTCTGCTAGTTGGAAACCCGCTGTGGGGTTTACAACAACATCAGGGTTCACAAAAATTTGCTTGTGCAGGGTGACAGCCTCCCGTTCACAGAGGATTGGATGCATATGGCTACCTAATGTGCAAAACACACATTTATATCCACAAAACTCAACTACCGAATAACCTTAACCAGATTATTACTCTGCGAGCATGTTATAATTATTTTTTTTGCATTTCTGGTGCATTTTCTTGAATTAAGATTTCTGTAAGATATTTTGTCAAAAGTCTGTTTTCCCTAATGTTTGTGATGCCTGAAGATATCGGTTTTCTTTTTGGATATTAAAAATTCAATGCGAAAACCGCCATTTATAAATGGCGGTTTTTGCATTGAAATTTTAATATCCAAAAAGAAAACCGATAAATTCCATTCAATGGCATTAGTTTCATCAGATTAATCAGTTTGTTCAGATTACCAGTTGGATCTGTTTCCATCATAGCCGTAAAGCTACATATTTTCCCTTTCGAATGATCTGAACTACATCAAAATCCGTCCAAAATTGCGCACACAACAGCAGTTCAAATGAACCAACCCAATGTCTATTTTGTTCCAGTTATCTTCCAGCCGACAAGGTGTAATAAATCCTGCCCCCAACAGAGCAGCGGAGAAAGTTGGAACTACGCGCCCCCTCCACTGTTGATGTTTCCCTCCCACTCCATTGCTGCCGACTCCGAGCGGCATGCCTTCCTCTTGTGCAGTTCTGCATTGCCCACACAAACAGTGAATGGCAGGGGAATCATTTCAGGTTTTCGCAGTGTGGGCATTCTTCGGGGAATATCTGGGAACCGACTCCGACTGGGGCTGGTGCCCTGCAGTTATTTGGGTTTGTGGCAGAGCCCCGGCAAGGCTCCAATGTGAAGAGTTCCAGGCGGGAGTCAGGGGCTGGAGCCCCCTGAAGCGCCATCAATTTCAAAATGTCGGTTTCATTTTCGTGCAATATCCGTGCTTTTGAGACCACAATTCTCACCGAGGCGAGCCGAAAACAAAGCCAGTGGGGAATGCAATCCGATAAGAACATTTCTCGATAGGTGTCAGTCGCCTTCTGTCCCCCAAAATGATCTCCTTTCTTCGGGAGTTCATATCAGTATTAAAAAGGTCCGCGTCACACATATGACCCACGCCTCACATTTTTGCAGAAACGGCGGTCGGGGGTCAAATTTCCTCCTTGGAAGAAATTACTCTAACCTCGAATTCAACTCCCCAACAAGGTACCACAGTGGCGCAACAAGCTGAATGCCCAGCGTGAGACGCAATGGGTGACCCTTGTCCGGCTGAGGTGTGGCAACGCTCAGGCCGAATTCGTGTTCAGGCATAAATGTTCAGCGCTGGGCAAGACCGGGTAGGTAGATACGCATTCGGCCAAAACACGGCATGCATCTTTTCCGTTTCATCCAGCACGCTCAGGAACCCAAGGAGTTGCGCAACATAATCATTGCCACCTAATTTGCCGTGCAATTCCGAATCTAAATCACACATAATTCCTGGGCTCCGATTAAAAAAACTGCAAAGATTGAAGTGTTTCAAATATTGGATAAGATATCCGTTTAAAAATGAGACTATTTGACAGACTTCATCTGAATTGTGCTGACTTCAATGGGTGGCAATCATTTTCTTGTGGCCCCATAATATTAACCGCATTAAAACTAAGTGCACTTTCAAACTCCAATTTCAATTTCTTTTGGAATTCCGAAAGTCGACAGGTCCATTTGAAAAGCAAAGGTTCATGGCACACTTCAATCATGATGCGCACCCATTCTATCGATCGCTTCGGGCTTTCTGCTTTGAAGTGTCATATTTTTGCACAACTATTCCAGGAACCACTTTAAGTGAATTTCGAACTGTTCAAAATATTCGAAAATATTTCAATGACATTTATCAATCCATTTTTTCACCAAACATTTGACGAATGTTATGAAAATATGTACATAAGTAGATAGCTCATGGTCAAATTGAGATGGAAGGCCATCGTGAGAAATACAAGATGTCAAACATTGAAATCATTTTGTGCAGCCATTCCCAAAAGCGAACATAAAGTATTTGGATCGTTAGTTTGGATGTTTTTGGAGTGTACGGGGAACTTCTTATAAATTAAGTCGCAACGATTTCAGTCATAAAAACGGCAGTTTTGGATCAGGTGCAAGCCCGACAAAAAAGCAAAATAAAGTGAATGTCTCAGGAATCCCAAATCAGGTTTTATCATCAGTTGGTCATATTTTTAAAGAAACCTGACGGTTAGCTGACTTTGTATACTCGATTAAATTAATCGCATGCACAAGTGAAGGCGCAAAGGCTCAAAGATCAGTGGGAAAAATCCCTCATTAAAGAAAAAAAATTCAAAGCACTTCAGAAGGGCAGATTCTACCCTGGAAAGCTGTCGAACCAAATTGGGGAATTCAGGAAAAAAGGAAAGCTCCGATTTAGGCTTCACGGGTTAATCAATACAGGGTAATTCAAAAGTCACCTTGCAACCCATAATGAGTACATTGAGTTCCAATGCTATTGCGGCAACCTGGGTGTCGCGCTTCTTTTAAATCACGTGTAGTTCGGTGCAGTGCTTGCAGTATAAGCAAACAACACAATCACTTTTTCAAATTTTGGACACATATTTTTAAGCTTTGCTTTGAAACAATGCGAAATCCGAGACCGGTCCACCGATTGATATGAAATATACACACCAGTCTGCAGCCAAAGATTTGTTTATTTGCAGAAAATTTAAAAATTTAACCGCCTCCCAAAAATGCCCCAAAGAGGTCTCCGACAACTCCAGAAAAAGTCTGCCGACGTGTCAATAAAGCCACATTGGGCGACAGAAATCACGATTTGCAGTAGTTTGGCGGTTCAAATTTTTCTGTTTGTTTTGGTTGGATTTGCCTCCCTAGCGGGAATTGGTTTGCGGTAGTAAATTTTTTGCTTGTTAGATATTCTCCTGATGGGTTTCGGAAAATTGCGCAGTGCAACTGGATCCTATCAGGAACGGGTTCACCTGGTGGGTTTTGGGATGAGAGAAATGAAGCACTGGGCAATAGGAGACATGAGTGTGTTTTCAAGGTTTGAATTCCTTCAGTTTGGTTTTGGATATAAAAGGGAAACATTGGAAGGGCGATAAAATTTATTGTTGGGTTTATTGTCGGCAAATGTTGAAAAGCCCAATAATTGGATATGCATTTTTATCGTTAAGTTTTCAATTTCACTTGAACCAACTAGTTTGGATCTAAAAATGCGAAAAAAGTAACACACGAAATGAATGGAAAACCCACCGGTGATTGACAAAAGACTTTTGAAAGGCAGAGACGCGGACAATCGTCCACACGGACAAACATCCACAAGGAAAAACGTCCACAAGGAAAACCGTCCTCACGGACAAACGTCCACAAGTAAAAACGTCCTCATGAAAAACTGTCCACATTTTGTAGACGTTTTTCTTGTCGACGACTGTCCGTGTGGACATTTGCCCACCGCCCCTTGTATGGCCAGTATGGCTGCCAAATACCCATCTAGATAGGCATGACTCCCAGCAAGGGACATGGTTAGAAAACAAGGAATTTCATTAAGTGCTTCAGTGTTTTAGCAAATACCTACTGGAAATTACTGCATGACTTGCGAAGTGCGTGTTTCTGAATGTCATGTGAGACTCCAAACCTGCCGTTTTACTCTCGGGATAACATACAGCTCCTCACTAAGTACCTCTCGGTGTTATAGGGCGACTAATTGGACTGCGAGAGCAATTATAGATCTTGAAATCATGGCAACTATGTATGACCCATTGTGCCTTCGAATTCGCGTCTGCCACCACTCCAGTAGAAAAATGGGGTAATCGGATCCAAGCGAGCAGGCGTCCCACAAGAAGAAACCGCACTCTCCGAAGTAATTTTTTTGCGGAATAATTTGTTCGGCCCCTTGCCTTCCTGATGCACAGAAGTATTCTTCCATCTCAAGTTTCAAACAAAAAAGAAATTGAAATATAAAGCCCAATCTCAGCAATTTTCGCGAAAAAACAGAAGACATCATTGAAAAGAATTTGACAGTGAAATTTCGCTTCGAACAACGAGGACAATAAATTGCAGCGAAGGTGTTCCCAGGTACCCACTGTCAATTTTTATTTCATTCGAATTTTGGACAAGAAAAAAGTAAAAAAGCAGAGGGAAAATTGAAGTTGACGACGGTACAAAAACAGAGACTCCTTCGTTTCAAATCTCAAAAAAAAGACACTGAAAAATTAACGATTTTTAAGAGCAGGAATACATTGCGGTTGCTTTTTGCGGTCGAAGATATCACCAAAAAGCAAAAATAGTTAGATAATCATACATATGTGGGAGAAGGAGTCGGCTCAGAAATGATCTGGAAATTTGCTGAAAAATATTTCTAGGTCACCCTGTGTAATGATGGGTCATTTGCACAACATTTTGGCGATATTTGTTAGCCAAAAGCTCTCAGATGCCGAAATTGCCGCAGTGTAAATTTTACGAACCTCCTAGTCAATTGCTGCCACGAATTCGACAAGCCAATTATTTGTCAAATTTATAAGGCCCCACGTATTTAGATCTGATCCTCGAGAAACCCGGGCCTCTCATGTCCTTGGTAAATATAGCCACCTACCTACTCATACGCTTTCAAAGAAAACGGTCATTAATTATTATAATTATACAGTGTGATTCAAAATTAACCTGACAAGAGGGCAACCTATTTTTCATGCCGCATAGTCGAATTTACGCCTGCTGGTAACAGTGAATTGGTACTGGCTGTTATTTTGTCCATCCAGAATGTTTTATTTGGCTTTTCTTGTTGGTTGTGCCAACAAATTTCTTGGATACTGACTCCAGATCTTGTAGAGGGTTAATATCTGCTGTGAATTTTCTGAGATCGTCCTGTTTTAGGTTCTTCCGGGGGCTGGCACAGAGGGAGGAAGTCCATGGAGCTGATATCGGACCACATCTGCCCATTACGAATAAAAGTGTCAAAAAATGCCACCGATGAACCTAAAATGATGGTGAACCTCGATTATGGACCAGTCGATCTCAGAAAATTCCTAGCAGATAGGCCCATTAAGCCTCTACAGGATCTGGAGGCATATCCAAGAAATTTGATAGCACAACCAACAAGAAAAGCCAAATAAAACATTCTGGATGGACAAAATGACAGCCAGTACCATTTCTCTGTTACCAGCAGGTGTATGTTCGAATATGCAACATGAAGAATAGGGTTTGAATCACCCTGTATAAATGTGCATATTTTTCCTTTCTTTGGCCGGAATGGAGCAAGAATACGAATTTGACTTTCAACCGTCTTGGAACAGTTCAATCGATCCAATTCGAAGTGCCAAATAGTTGCCACAATTAGCAAGTAAGGCCATCCGGGCAGTTCGGTGGCATAGAATTAGGCAAATACAAATGGAATTATTCCATTGATGGGATTGTGCACGCATTCACAGATTGTGCTTGTGGTGGACAGTACAACTAACTACGGCAAATCTCATTTGGTGGAAGTGCAAAACCGCGGGAAGGGCAACAGACAAAGCATCTTTGTGGCGGACATGAGATTATTTCTCACTCATCGCATTGCTTCGATGAAAAGACATCAAGATCCAGTTTAGACTTGGTGACTTTTATTGCAAACACAGGCACCGCATTACCAGGAGACAAAAAATGACTCCTAACCTAACATATGGGTACCTACCTAGTTCATTTCGTACTCGGCAGCGTTGATGCTGAACACAAAGCAAGAACGGATCACACATTACTGGCATCGTATTTCACTTTTCACGGACCGATAACGGAAAAAGAGATAAACGTTTTGCCTGACATACGAACTCTGAACTCTTTGAGCTTTGAAAGAAATCACCGCTCTGGAAAATACAAATGCACTGGGTACCTAACAGGTGCGCCTGCTTGTCTCTGTTTTTGACATTTTCGATCTTTTTCGCACACTTAGACCACTTCATCCTGGTGGCATCGAAATGAAAGTCTACAACGAGCAATACATGTTGGGGGCCACAGGCAGTAAAAGCCATTGGACGTGGTAATCCCCGGTCAGGCATCACATGCATCATTTTTTGCCTCGGCAATTACCACAACAACAATCAAGTTGTCGTGTTGTTTCACCGAGGCAGCATGCATCTTTTTAGCGATTAGCCGCCGGCGTGAAAGGCAATAAAACAGAAAAAGAAAACATGGTTTCAAGTGTAAACCATCGGTGCAGATTGTGTTTTTAGAGAGAGCAGTTTTAGAAACCCATGGTGGGTATTGTCAAGACATGTGGCCATAAAAATAAAAATGCAAGAACATCACCAACCAGATCAGGAGACATGAAGATTCCAGCATGGCATTGTCCAGATGGCAGATGGTGACAGTACGATAGCAAGCTTAGATGAACAGACAACACAGCAAGAAATTAATTGAGTCACAAGTATATCAGGTCGGTAGGTAGGTACCTCAAATAAGTGCATGAAAATAGGGAAAAATAAGAAAAGGCAAAATTAGCATAATATCTCCAAGGAAACAAAAATGGGGGCACGATCCAAGTAACTTATATACCTACCTAAGCCTACCTAGTACCTACCTACTGGGACGAAAAACTGAGTTTTGGCTTTATGACAGATAAAAAGCTGGCCTCTGATAGGTTTAGCATGTCATGAGAAATACCAAGCTTGTTCCAGAGAAACACATAGTTGTTTAGGAAAGAGAACCTAGAGACATTTTTGGACAGGGAAGGTGGAACAAATGAAACTAGGTCACTGGCCCTCGTAGACCCTGTGTTATTGACCAGGGTGCGACAGCATCCTGCCCATCCTTCCTCCCCACGGATACATTTTCGAAAAATGGAAATACCTCTGAGCTTTCTCCTCATAGCAAGGGATTCCCAACCCAATTCATCCCTGAGCAATGTCACACTGGAGTGAAAGGAGAACTCCCCAGAAACAAACCTCACCGCCCTGCGCTGGACAGCCTCAAGTGCATCAATGTGGCATCGAAGATGAGGATCCCAGGTCGTTATTAAATATTCTAAAATGGAGCGAACCAATGAGAAATAGAGTATTTCCTTTACCTTTCTTGAGGCGTGGGAATAGTGCCGGAAAAGAAATTTCAGTTGGTTTGATGCCCGTTTTACCATCTGAGTTATTTGAGGTCCCAGTTTAGGGCAGGATTGAAATGAATGCCAAGGTATTTGATATTGTCTGGACGAAACAACACAGAGGAACCAATGAAATAATCTGAGATGGAATGATGTGTAGATGAAGCAAATGACATAGCAGATGTCTTTGCGACATTGATACTCATTTGATTCTCATCACACCATTTGACTATGGAATCTATAGGTCATCCTGAAGGGCTTTGGAGTCATCAGGAGACCTGATAACTCTGTAGAGGACTATATCATCTGCAAACAACCTGATGTTGGAGATGATATTATCTGCAATGTCATTAAAAATGAGAAAAAGGAGAGGGCCACACACTGAGCCTTGAGGAATGCCACTAGTGAGTGGGTGGGCCTCTGACAGATCAATGCAAACAAGAACCTGGAACTGCCTGTCAGAGATAAAATTTGAGAGCCACATGAAAAGATTTTCAGGAATTCTCAGCCTAGATAGCTTTGAGAGAAGAATAGGTATTGAGACTTTGTCAAATGCCTTAACCAGGTCAATGAAAATTGCATCAGACTGACTGGACTCTCCGAGAGCAGTGGCGATGTTATGCACGAAACTGGTAAGTTGGGACTCGCAAGAGAACTTCCAGTCAAGGTACCCCTACCAATGCTGGGTCGAGTAGTTGTTTTGCTTTGGCTCTGAAAAACTATCTCAACCCAAAGATTCCTGATGCCTCCACTGTCATCCACAACCGAGCAAAAGCTTTTCTCCGTGATGCTGATTTGATTTCCCTGGAAGCGGTGGTCAAAGTGATCAAAACATCAAAAAACTCCACTTTCAATGTCATTGATTCCATATCTATGGCATTCCTTAAACCACTGTGACAAACTAAAAACTTTCCTTTTTGTGCTCTTCTCAGTATCTTTGGCCCAAAATGTAATCCCAACTGATTGGAAAATGAGTATCGTGATACCACTACCTAAGGGTGGCCAGCCTCTTTTGACTACCTCCTTCCGACCAATAAGTCTTATCAGTTCTTCAGCAAAACTAATGGAAAAGATTGTAGCTGGCTATTTATATAGGTTGCTTGAGGGTCAAAAATTCTTCTCCCAGCATCAGCACGGTTTCCGCACATGAAACCGTGCTGATGCTGGGAGAAGAATTTTTGACCCTCAAGCAACCTATATAAATAGCCAGCTACAATCTTTTCCATTAGTTTAGCTGAAGAACTGATAAGACTTTTTGGTCGGAAGGAGGTAGTCAAAAGAGGCTGGCCACCCTTAGGTAGTGGTATCACGATACTCATTTTCCAATCAGTTGGGATTACATTTTGGGCCAAAGATACTGAGAAGAGCACAAAAAGGAAAGTTTTTAGTTTGTCACAGTGGTTTAAGGAATGCCATAGATATGGAATCAATGACATTGAAAGTGGAGTTTTTTGATGTTTTGATCACTTTGACCACCGCTTCCAGGGAAATCAAATCAGCATCACGGAGAAAAGCTTTTGCTCGGTTGTGGATGACAGTGGAGGCATCAGGAATCTTTGGGTTGAGATAGTTTTTCAGAGCCAAAGCAAAACAACTACTCGACCCAGCATTGGTAGGGGTACCTTGACTGGAAGTTTTACTATTATGGAATTTCCAAAACTGTTTTGATGTGATGACATCATTGATTGCAAGTTTCTGAACAAATCGTGCCTCAATGAAATTCAGATTGTTTTGGTAATCCTTTAAAGCAGCAGCACAAAGAGGGAACAGATTATAGTTTGAGGAGCAGGAAGAAAAAAGGTTCAACATTTTTATGTATTTTTGGCGAAGACTGGCATTAAACCAAGGTGGGAAGGACAGATTTCTAATTTTAATAGGATCCCGCCTTGGAATAAAGTGATCAATGGTCAAAGTGCAAACCGTCTTGAATTCAGTCCAGAGCTGGTCAACTATGGGGTCAAGATTACAGAGGTCAAGTAGAGCAAAGTCAAGTAATCTGTCAACAGCAACCCTGTCATATTTGTCAAAAAGGTATGTGCGGCCAAGGTCACTTTGGTGGGAAGGGAGAGGGGGAGGTGCACAACAATCAACCTGGAAACAGGCACAAATCAAAAAGTGGTCACTCATGCCCATAAAGGATTTAATTGACATTGCTGTTGATTGTGGACAGTGAAAAATGAGATCAATAGCTGTTCCAACATTCGGTTCAAGCATGTTAGTGGGACGAGTGACAATGTTCATAGCCTGACTCAGAGAAAATCTGTCACATAGGTGTTGTAATCCTTCTGGATAAACACAGTCTGCTGGACAAGGGAGGACATTGAGGTAGAAGTCACCCATAATGAAAATCAGCGAGCTACAACCAAGTGGATGTGACTGCAGGCATGGAGTGATTGCTGCCAGAAACTCTAAATAAATTGCTGTAAAGCAGTTTACAGACTCGCTGGGGGGTCTATACAGCAGCAACAGATAGGCAGGAGGGAAAGAAAACCCAAGTGAGACTACAATAAATTCAAATGCTTCACTGCTGTAAACGAGGTTGGGCTGCAGGGAATGTTTCACTCCCAGGAGTACCCCACTACCAGTTCTCAGGCGATCTCTACGAAAAAATCGGATCGCAATCGGCAAGGGTGAAATGAAGATTGCGTGGACGATCACCAAATGTCTGAAAATGTCACGTTCTCACGCTAGTTTCAAACTTCAGTTGAAAGCAACGCACAAGTCACAACAGCAACGTACGCAACAAAAAACGACGAAAATCAATTTTTTGAGACCCACCAAACCCGCACAACATTTTTTTGAAAACCACTGAAAAAACCGCGACACGCGTAACCCATTTTTTCCCGCAGACTGGACGAGTCTGAAAAAGTGAAAAACCACCAAATTTCGCGAGAAAAACCTCTGGCAACACTGCCGCCTACATTCCAGAATTGTGCCCCCGGTCGAGGCGAGATTACGCGTCGAGGCTAGTGACGCAATAAAGCTGAATCAGAGTTACCAGCATAAACTGTTGGGACTTGACATTGCTCCCGTGATTTCACACGTTCTGTTGTGATGCCACGAAAGCCAAAACTGCGAGCTGCAGAGACCTTTTGTCTTGAGGCATGCGCATTCGGTGGAAAGGAATCAAGTGACGCTGGAGAGATGATCGGCTGGTGTTTGGTTCTCCCTGAATGCAAGCTTTGGTTCCATTTGAGCTGTCTCGAAATCCCTGAGACGGCTTTCGTTCCCTTCTGGATATGTCCCAGTTGTATCGAGAATATGCAGGATGACTGCATCGGGGATTTTCGTGAGATGAAAAGCCTCCTCATGCATTTGAGAGTTCTTTGTTCTTCTGGTCTTGCAGCTGCGGCAGTGGCCGAATCATCTGCAGTGGCTGTTCCTCCGTCAAACCTTCCCATTGTGATTGCTTCTCCCCCTGTGGGTGATCCTGCTTCACCTTCTGCCGACAGTGTAACTTCTGCTGTTCCTACAGCTGCAGTGGTATCCAGGCCTCCTGCTGTTGCTGTTCATCCTGTTGTGGTTGTTGGCCATCTGCCCTGGAACCTTCTGTTGCTCCATCTCCTCTGGCACTTTCTCGTGCTCTCATGAGTCACTCCGACAAGCCACTTATCCTCTCAGCTGTATCTTCGGTTTCCTCTCCCATTGGCCCACTTTCTTATGCATTTCCACCACCTGGGTGCGTGCCCAAAGTTGTCCCGGGAACTCTTTCTGACGCAAACATTGTCTCAGCTCCTCTCTGCAACCCCTTGTTAACCCCTCTCTGCAGCTCCGGGTCTTCTGCTGTAGCTGAGGTCATTCCTGCCAGGAAACTGCCTGTCTTGAAGTCCTCCGTTCCTACAGTTGATTTGGCCGCTGTGCAATCACCGACACTCTCCTTACCTGAAGTCAGTAAAATCCTTGCCTGTTCTCTGCCGATCAATGATCCATGTAAATACAAGCTCTTCCTCAGCTCAATCTTGTGTGCTCCATTCACCTTAGATTCTCTGGTTGAATTTTCTGTGTTAGAGAAGAGTTGCTATTTGCGCTCAGGTAGACCACAGATAAACTCTCTTGATTCGCACGTCTCTGTCCTTCAGTTGAACTGCCGCAGTATTCGCAACAGATCCAACGAGCTCGCAACACTACTCGAAATGCATGATCCCGTCGTTCTAGTTCTCACTGAAACTTGGCTTGATGACAGCATTGGCACTCATGAATTCCTTCCATCTTACTTCACTGTGTACCGTAGGACCGCGGCAACCTTTTCGCGTGTGACACCCAAGTTGGCGAAATTATAAGCCAGGCCGT
>JASGXE010013547.1:0-12776 GCA_030068105.1 Sinentomon sp. SZTP_YWyxl
CTGTTGTCCTGTTTGTTTTTCTCAGCTTGGCTTCTCTGCCTCTGCATGTTGCAGTCCTGTGCTCACTCTTGGCCTTGTCTCCTTCATTGTCTGCGTTGGGATGCAAATTGTGCATGGGGGTGCGGTGAGTAGGCGGTGAGTGAGGTTCGGAGTTTTCGCGGCCTGCAGTGTCTGTTCATTGTTGCGCTTGCTGGTTTTGTTGAGGTGGGGCAGGGGAAAGAGCAATTTGTTTTTGTTGTGCCATTTTGTCATTTTTTCACCGATTTTGACCAAAAACTATACAGCAACGCACCACATTGAAATCTTCACCTCCACAAAAATTGGGTATGATCGGTTAACAACTTTTTGAGTTATCGTTGCACACAAATTGTGGTTTGCTGTCCGTTGTAGACTCGCTTCGCTCGTCAATTAGGTTAGGATAGTCTATCCTAACCTAATCTAACCTAACCTAACCTGTCCGGGTCGGTCCGGCGGTCCTTTCTGCCTGTCCGGCTGTCCGGTTTTCAGGGATCACCCTTTGAAAAAAAACATTTTTGTTTAAAAACAGTTTGTTTTAAAACAAAAACAGGTGTTTTTTATCAAATTGTTTTAAAACAAATTTTTCCGTTGGAAATGGGCTTATTTTGACACCAGTAACATTTTCAAAAGAATTTTTATTTTGTTAAAAAAACATGTTTTTTTTTTGTTTCTAAAATTTATATGATGCACCATCTGCATCTGTACCCAAAATCGATAGATTCTGAAATGGAATGTCACAGGTCATAGCAAAATACCATGTTGTCACCCAGTGTGTCGTTATGTTGTTCCCAAGAACATAGTTTATGGCAATATTCCTTTTGGTTCAACTTTGGGAACATCTACATCATTCTATTCTACCCTATTTCTATTTTTTGATCATGATCATGAACTTTATTTATTTTTAAACCGCAAATGGTTTGCCATTTGTCACGATTGTCCAGTTGCCAGAAACCAAATAAATGCCTTGAAACACGAAAAACCATGAAGGAGGAGCAGGCAGGTGATCAGAAATTAGAAGAAAAACAGTGTTTTGACAGGACTCATTGGCAAGTGTTTGTTTCTGTCTGGTAACCTCTTGAGAAATTATTATCCACCACCAATGATATGACCAAAGCATCAAACACAACTCATGCATTTTATGATCTTGGATGGAAGGAAAATAAAAACAGGGACCTATGCAAACAAAATAGGTACTTGAAATAGGCCAAGGCCTATTCGGTAGGTGGGTACTGTTAATGACTAAGAACTCAAATGAGTTTATTCACGTACCTGCCATATCGAACCGCGAGTGAAGTTCAGGAGCTAGACGTGCATTGTGTGCACAGAATAATATGGAATCTAGCAGTGGCCAATGGGCAAATTCGATTTGTTTTTGCCTGTGTACTGCCCAGGGTATATTGCTGCATTCACTCGGGCTTCTCTCAAAGTTTTACAAGAAAAAGGAAAAAAAAATTGTTTTAAAACACCTTGTTTTTAAACAAAAATCATGTTTTAAAACAAGTTTTTTTTCTGGCTGTTTTAAAACAAAAAGTGTTTAAAACATCCAATTTTGTTTTAAAACAAATGTTTTGTTTTTTTCAAATGTTTCGTTTTTTTTGCAACCCTGATTGTCGGTCTCGGAACCACAAATAAGAGACCTGTCTGTAGTCTCATCTCCAAATCACAGAATTTCTTCTCCAACCTGAAGAACATTTCGTCTTATTTCGCCCAACGGGCTCCACTTCAGAGGAGTCAGAGCCAGCCATAACACTGTAGCCACTTTTTTCACTTGATCAAAATTCAAAATGCAAAGAAATTAAGATTTTAACTAAACCAGCCAAGCAACCAATAACACAAGCACCAGCCGCTAAATTCGAATGCTTATTCCGCACTACACAAAGTATAGCACATACGGGATTTTGGCCTACTCATGGCTGTAAAAACAGCATAATGAACATAGCTGTTGTTGAAGGTGAGCGAAAAACCCATGCAACAAGCACAAACTACGAGTATGTGAGAAGGGCGAGAGAGAAACGAAGCGAGATAGCGAAAGAAATGCACATAGGTACTTCAGACGTTCGAGAAAGAGAGCCGATGAGAATCAAAAGGGATTAAGTCCATGGACTTAATTCCTTTTGATAATCACTGGAAATATTTTGGCTTCATAAAACCCAGGAACGGCAACGGACAAAATTCTTTTTGATTCTCCCGCATGCGGGCACCCGTGAAGAAGATTCTCCAAGCAAAAACTCAATTTCGTCAAAATGTGGACTTAATTCCTTTTGATTCTCAGCCATTCAATTGGTCTATGGAGTTAAAGTAGGTAGGCACCTGCGTCGGGTCATTTTCAGAAAATTGTTCGACTTCCTATTTGAATTCAATACGTATTCGAGTTTTTTAGGCAAGAATTCAACTCGATTCGAATTAAATTTTTATGTTCTCTATTCGATATTTGATTCGAGGCATCCACTGATCGCAGAGCCCTGTGGCCCTGTCTGTCGCCTGTCAGACCTGAATTTGAAGCCAGTTCATGCTCTGACATCTCGATTGAACAGTGACACAGAGCAGCATGTGAGCAAATTTATGCGGGATGCCACAAAGTGATGGCTGTGGAACTTGCAACATGCGTGAGGCCTTTTTGCCATCCGGTACACTCCTACTACCTAGACCTACCTTACCTACTACCTAGTAGGTACCTAGAATCTACATAATATGGTAGGTACCTACATAAAATGGGAGAAAAATGTTCAACTTGACACCGCAGAAAACCTCCCATGAATCTCATAATAGCCTACTGCCACTCAAACATTATTTTTTCATTCAACAGTTGCATTGATAATCATGATTTGAAAATAATGTGGAAACTGGAAAATGGTGCAAATAAATTTGTACACCGCTGCAAAAAATTACTGTTGGCTGGCATCTGCCCCTATTCTGGGATTCGAGGAGGATTCGGATTCGAGCCCATTTGGATTCGAGTGGATTCGGATTCGAGATTTTTTTTGGGATTCGGATTCGGGTTCGATTTTTCTACCAGGATTCGGATTCGGCTCGGATTCGAGCTTCTGGAAAAAAGAGAGATTCAGATTCGAGATTTTGGGATTCGAAAGGATTCGCACATCCCTAATGCATTAGTACTTAGGTGGTTTCAAGCAATTGTGCTTGCCATTTACTGGCTCACTGGCTGTCACTGCTGAGTCGTTTTTCCAGTGATGCTGTCACACCAGAAAGAGAATTGGCACAGGAATATATTGAGTTGTCCCAATGAAGTTGGGTAAGGCAGCTCCGGATCGAATCCGACAGTCAGGATTTTTTTTTTAATTTTTTTTCTGAATTTTTATTTTCTCAAATTCCCAAATAAATTGCCAATTGCAACAAGATCACATTGTAGGACATTGTTTTAAATTGTCACAACAGTGTTTGAGAAGCATTCATGCAGACAAGATACAACAAATGTTGAAATTATTTTTTTTTTCTAGGGTGTTTATTCTTCAATTAGCATGATTTTTACAGTTTTACCATTACAAAAGTGCAATCAGGCCTCAATTTTTAAATGTAGAAATACAGGCAAAAGTACCTCATTCAGGAAAAAAAAAATATGAAAACCAAAAATGTCACCAACCTCACAATATTCCAATGATTGAGGCTCATGTCCGTAGAATGTTGTTGAAGAAAATCCATTCAATCACATGACGTTTTGTAAGCAGAACCATTGTTATCACGATATAAGCAAGTTCCAGTGCACTAGTCAAAAGTGTAGTGTAGTCCTAATCACAATTTAAAATGAAATCATGATATAACCCTCGAAAGACATGAACCGCAATGATTGGATCATTGTCAGGTTGAAAAAGAAATGAAAGGAAGAAAGAAATTAAACAACTGAATGATAACATGTTAGCGTACCTATCAGGAAAAATGAAATACCTACCTACAAGAGAATTTTTTGATGATGCAAAGATCTGATAGGCAAACCTTGTGCACACAAGGGCAAGAGTGAAAAACACTGGCCATTGATGATATTGGAAAGGATGGGCATGTGCTTCACATGGCAAAACTCAAAATTGGGTTTCTTTCAAAACAAACCCATCTTTCACTCTGTAGGTACACCTACAGAGTGAAAGATAGGAAATTACAACCTACCATGCTTTGCAGGAAAGCAAGCCCAATCCTTGTGCTCAATAATTGTCTCAATCTCCTTTTTTTAATGACCGATGTCAAAAAATCAGTGTTAGATCACGCATTGTTGGTGATCAGTCAGCCTGAAATTTTTTCAACCACTCACACTGAAGAAAAAAAAAACAGCCTTTGTTTCACTTTTAACAGTACCTACCCAGGTAGGTGGTCTAAAATTGGGAAAAGATATTGGAAGGGGGGCAATAGCCAGACTGGCTAGATAATGCCCTATTCTATTTATTATCAATAAATAACAATTATCAATAACAATTACAATTATCAACAATAGCAATTACAATAACAATTACAATTATCAATAACCAAAACTTACAGTTGGGCGTAGTCTGCATCAGCCACCCATCTTGTCGGAGGGTCGAGGCGTTATCCAATCCATTAACACTCCAGAGTATTATCACTCGGACATTTAAAAGTAAAAGGATTTCTGTGGCCACCCTTGTTAGTCGTTATGGAACCAGCTTCCTTAGCAAATGAACGTTGCAAAGGTAAGACAAAGCATGAGGTTGGTTTTTGGCACTTTCTCATTGCCACCATTCTTGCAGCCATTTGCTGCTTAACAATAATGTCGACAGTGGTGTTATTTTTTTACCTTCTCCCATTACCTATTGTCATTTTTGGTTTTCTGTGCACTTCTCTCTTTTACCAGGCACATGAGCAACATGCATCTAGACCTATGTTTTAAAAGATGCAAGCAAATAATTCCAATTTGGCAGCATCAACATTCACATGGTTGGTGCACATGCAATCTTGAAATGCATATTACAATGGTGTGTGACAAAGACAATCTTGTGTGGCCAACTTAAAAGTAATTCTGTGGCTTCACTGGTTAACCATTTTAATTTTTTTTCCTTTCATTGATGATGATGCTTGTAATTATTTTAATGTGATAAATAGAATGTTAGCATGTTAAAGAGCAGCTTTTTCTGCAAAAAATTAGGTATCACTCGACTTTTAGGTTTTATACGTTTTCTACGTGTATTCAGGGCTGCAAAAAGTCGGGAGCACAGGAGCATTGACCGGGATCGAAATTGGGCCGGAGAGCAAAAAAAAAGCTCTCCAACTTCCGTCTGGGTTGTAAAAACAACAGATCGTCGAGCGAAGTAAACTTTTCGGATTTTTCGACAGGGACCGAAACGGGCTGACCAGCAAAAGAAAGCTGGCGAGCAAAAAAAGAAAAAAGCTCATCGACCAAAATTTGACCAGGCTCCAAAATCCGTGCTCCAGGGCTCCAAACGACTTTTTGCAGCCCTGCGTGTATTATACGTACGTTTTTTACGCACGTATTATACGTGGAGTTTTATACATTTACCCATCCCTGTGTGTGATTATGATAGTTTGGTTTGGAGGTTTGTGGTTTTGATTCGCACTGCAGCCACAAGTCCGCAAATTCCGTGATTTCCGCAAAACAGAAGGACCCCATTTCGAAAATTGTGCAGAACCACAGGTTGGGTTTGATTTGTTTTCGCAGAATCCGCTGTTCAGAAGGACCATGTTTGAAACGGCTGCTCCAAATTGCTTCTATTTTTTCCATCGTAAAATTCTACGCAATGTGGGTACCCATACCCAATGATTGCAGTGCACCAGTGGAAACTCAACTTTTTGTGAAAATAGGGGTTTGCGTTAGCAAGGTTTGGTTTGAGTTTTTCAACTGTGGGGCAGAAATCAACATTGTGGTAAATTGCCCATTTTTATTAGGGTTACATTCAGATAGGTAGGTTGGGTAGGAAAGATACCTGCCAATCCACGTCTTATCACACCTCAGACCTATCGAAAATCGGACGTTTTTACGGCAACCCTTTTTAATTGTATGAGAAAGAAATTGGCGTGAACCCCAACCTATGTGCGAAATTCGGTGCAGAATCCTGCAAACAGCAAATATTCCTATCTTGCGACTTTTCTTGCGAATTACAAAAAAATCTTGCGATTTCTTGCGGTTTTTGGGCAAAAAATCTAGCGCAAATGAAAAAACTGTCTGGCAACACTGTGCCAGGCCAGCGCGTGCGGTCGCGTTTCCTGGACGCTCCGTCGAGTTTGTTTGCTTGATGTCCATTTTTTGGGAACAATTATTATTTGTTTGTTCATTTTTCCTTGTTTTCTTGTTCATTTGGTTTTCTGTGCTCTCCGTTTCCTCTTTTTCATTCCTCTCTTTCTGCTTTTTCATCCCGCTCTGTCCTCATTTTTATTTTGCCAACTGCCTCCTGTTTTTCCCTCATTTTCTCAAATTTTTCCAGTTCCACTTCTTTGCATTTCTGAACCTGGAATTATCAATGCTGTTTCTGCCATGGATACCTCAACTTCCCGAGCCTCCGTGTCTGGTTTGCGTTCATCTGGCAAAGATGAGCACTGCCGAGTGAATTGCAAATTTGGAATTGCAAAGTGAATTGCAAACTCTGGCGAGGGGCGAATGGTGCTCTGTGGTGGTTGCTCCAAGCAGGCCTACTTCCACTTCGATTGTGTCGGTCTTCTCAAAACCAGGGTTATTCTGGCATGGGCATTGTGGATGTGCGAGGATTGCATTGGTGATTTTCGTGAAATGAAAAGAGTGATTTATTTCCTCTATCTCTGCCCAAGTAACGCATAACTTGCTGAAAACACTCTGTCCATAGAGCTTCGTTGCTCTTTGATAATGTTATCCACTTCACTAAAGTTGGAGTTCAACGCATCCAGTTGAGTTTAAGCTCATCAAATGACTCCGAGACGAATTTTACAGAAGACTCCAACGTTCCTTGCCAAGCAACCGTGTCTCTTTTGAGTTGATTCAGAGAATCAACTAGTTCATCCTCTGTTAACTTTCTTTTACATGACATCAAGTTTGTTGAGGATCTTCTGTAGAGCTTTGGAGTCATCTCCGTTCCCAGAGTTCTGATTGCCAAGGTTCTGGCAATCAGTACTTTTGAAGAAATATTTTGAAAGAAATATGTCACAATTTACTATTTAGATTTAGCCAGGACAATTGATTCAAGAGAACACTGTGTGAGCATCCTGTGACTTGTGGTCACATGATGCCATTTCATTAGGTAGGTAGTAATGATCTGAAGCTGGTCAATAAAGCTGGTCAAAAAGATCTGAAGCAGCCAAAAACACCCTTTGGTTGCTCAGCTTGTCGCAGTTTTGGGACTTCAATCTTTCGACTTTCAAAAATTAAATTTAACGAACCATTGAATGTGCCTCCAAAACCTTCTGCGCAAGTCGCACTCGCATGTGAAGGGATCCTCACCTCGGATGCTTTTGAAATCCCCTCGGAATCTCTGCTGTCATAGGCTGTGGCTTCGCTCCAATCGTGAGCGTTTTTCCTAGAACGTTTCCCTCAGAAGCTCTTTACCGGGAAATGTAACAGGAACACAAAATAGAATATCAACAACAATCAAAAAATCTACATTCAAGATATCCAAAGAATCAACCTAGCGAATGGTAAAACACCAATTCAGGGTGCGGGTTTCGAAAGACTTTTCCCAAGGGTCCGTTCACTCAATACCAAAATGGGCAAACAGGTGTAGAACGTGCCAAGGATGAGCTAGGGAAAAATGAGACCTCAACCTATTCCCAATCTCAAGAAAGAATTCCAATTTTAAGAAACAGCCTCTGGCCTAAATTTTTTTAACTCATTTGAACATCAGGCATCGTGAGGACCAGAAAGCAACAAACAGATTAACAATCATTAAACTCTGCAATAAACAACATAACACAAATTAAATAAAACTATCAGGGCCAATAAGTACACACATCATTCTAGCACACAAAATAAAACAATTGGAACACATTAAAATAAACCTCCAAAGAACAATGACTAGCATTGACATGACTAGCAACAGGACTGGCAGAACAATGATTAGAGAAACAAAGGCCGGCTCGAAACAATCTTAAAACTACCTACCTGAGGCAGGGATGGGTAAACGTATAAAACTCCACGTATAATACGTGCGTTTAATACGCACGTATAATACGCGTAGAAAACATAAAACCTAAAAGTCGAGTGATACCTCATTATTTGCAGAAAAAGCCGCTCTTTAACATGCTAACGTTCTTTTTATTACATTAAAATAATGACAAGCATCATCATCAATGAAAGAAAAAATATATACCTAAAACAGTTAATCATTGAAGCCCCGCCCTTGCTTTCAAGTTGGCCCCCACAAGATTTCAACTCACCATTGTAAAATGCATTTCAAAAATTGTAGGTATTTCTGTGTGGGCACCATTTTAATGTCGAACAGCCCCATTTTTTAATTATTAATTGTTTTTTTGATTACATTTTTTTTAGTAACATCAATTCATGAACAAATCAAAAACAGGAAAATGGAAGCAAATGGTGGCAAAGTGGTGAAAGAGCAACCAAACTTACAGTGGATAAGGTATTCCATGCAGCACTCACTCATCATGATTGCAAGAATAGATGAATCACCGTCAGCCATCGTCACTCAGCGCATTGTATGTTGAGTATTGTTGCACAATAAATTTGGGTTAGAGTTTCGAATTGGCACCTACCGCCGCAGCAGCCGCAACATTTTGATTTTCCAGCCGCAACCGCCGCAACATTTTGGCATGCCCGCCGCAACCGCCGCAACATTTTGGAAATTTTTCTTCCATTTTGGTGTTCTGGTATTTTTCAGGTCTGTGTTGAGGCTGTCAACAGGATTCATCCAAATAGGCGATTGTAATGACGGGGAGAAGTGGTTGAGATAGATGAGACCAAAATCTGGAAATACAAGAAACAATGTTAGCCGTAACGTCGAGGGTACATGGATATTTGGGCATTTATGAAATCGGAACATGGTCGAATTCGGGTTATTATTATTATTATTCTTGTTATTAAAAACAATACTGTCACAAAAACAATTGGTGACAGGGCGAAGAACAATGTTCTGAGTCATGATTGCGGGTAAAAAAAATTAGCAATAAAAAAGGGCTTAACCCATTGAGCCCGAAGCACGTACCTCGTCCGGGCGCCGCGATCGCAGACCAACGCCGAAGCACGGACCCAGTCCGTTTCAATAATTTCACTCCCATAGCCGAAGAACGGACCTGGTCCGTTTTGGAAATCACTTCACAAAACGATATTTTCGAAATAATTCCGGCCGTCGCAGCGAATTTTGGTTTTCAAATTCCGGCAGACGACAGATCAGCGCACAGTTTGCGCTTGAATTTTCCTCAATCGGATCAAAATTGGCGGAACTGCGGACTTTCGAACGCACCCGATTTTTTTGCCGCCATCTTCGTTTTTCGTCTTCCGCCGCACGTGGCATGCTTTGTTTTGGACTTTTGGTCAGCGTTTGGACGGTGTTTGATTGCTTTTAGTTGATGTTTGCAAGCCATGGCGGACTGGAATTTCGATTTCAATAGCTCAGTGCCGCTTTTAGCGGTAAATCCCGGTTCAGTTCAAGATGTTGAGATTGAAATCGGTGCTGGAAGTGACAGCGGAAGTGACAGTGAAAAATCATCTGTGGTTGATGGCGCGGACAATGGATTGGATGACTTCGATGTTTTGTGGGATTGGAAGGAGGAGATTTCTGTGTTGCCCAGAGCCATTTCACTGCAGAGTGTGGTGTGCAGATAGATTTTCAAGATCACGACGATGTCTTTGAAATCTGGAAAGCAGTTTTCCCAGAAGAATTGGTGATGCATATTGTTGTTGAAACCAACCGATTTGCATTGCAAACTCGCACGAAGGCTGGCAATGTCTTTCTCCGCAGATCCCAGCTAGCAGCATGGACAGATGTCGATCTCAGTGAAATGTACACCTATTTTGCCATCCTGATGCTGATGGGAATTCACAGCCTTCCAGCCATCAAGCTCTATTTTTCCCGCGATCCACTTGTTCACAGTCCAATTTTCCCGAACACCATGCCCAGAGAGAGGTTCGAGGCTATCTCATTGTTCTTTCATCTCGTTGATAATGAAAGTTTTCAAGCTTACGATGGACACCCAAAGCTGTTCAAAATAAGCCCAGTTCTGGACATGCTGAAGACAGCATTCCAGGCCGCATATCTCCCTAATGAGCATATTGCGATCGATGAGTCTCTTAGTGCCTGGAAGGGTCACTTGTCTTTTTTGCAGTCATTGCAACAAAGGCTGCTCAGCGTGGGATTAAAACATACGAGTTATGTGACTCAGCCAACGGTTACCTGTGGAACTTTTTCGTATATGCCGGCAAGGGAACTGATCTCACATCTGCCCATGCAGGAGAATCTTCCCCCAAAACTGAGCAAATAGTCTTCCGCCTCATCGAGCCCCTGCTGCACCGAAATCACAAACTATGGATGGATAACTTTTACAACAGTCCAGCCCTTGCAAAATGCTTGCTGCAACTGGACACCTATTGTGCTGGCACCCTGCGTTCCAATCGTAAGCATGTCCCACAAGGCCTGAAGACCATCAAGCTGCAGCGTGGTCAAAGGGCAGCAAGGAGTGCAGAAAATGTCTTGTGCATAAAGTTCTGTGACAAGAAGGATGTCTTTCTGATTTCTACCTTCCATGGTGACACCCTGGTCCAGACCACAGGCAATCGTGGTCAAGTCACAGAAAAGCCAGCTGTTGTTGCAGAATACAATTCCCACATGGGGGGAGTTGATTTGAAGGACCAGAAGATGTCATACTTCCTCATGGAAAGAAAAAGAAGTACCAAATGGTATGTGAAATTTTTCAAGCACATGCTGAATGTGTCGCTTGTAAATGCTCATGTTGTCTACAATGAGTTGCAAGCCAACAAAATTTCCCAAGTTGAGTTTCGGCTCAAACTTGTGAAGGTTGTGCTGGAGAAGCATTGCCTTTATGAGCCAAAACACAAAGTTGGCAGACCTGGCCAAGCACCACCCCCAACAAGATTGATCGGACGCCATTTTGCAGAGAGGATTCCTCCCACTGCTAAAAAGGCCAAGCCTGGACGAGTTTGCATTGCTTGTCGGAAGCGAGGCATTCAGCGAAAGGAGACTGTGTTTTGGTGCCCAAAATGTGAAGCAGCACTGTGTATCCCTGACTGCTTCCGGGAATACCACACAGTGTCAGACTTCTAGGCCTGAATTGGCTGCATCACCTGTACAGTGTAAATAATCAGTGCCGGACATTTGCGCTTGGCGTCGGACTCAGTTGAGAAACGTGCCACCAGATACCTGCCAGCTGGCAAGTTGGCTTGCTTGCCAATTCAGTAATTTGAAGGTCTCATCATCTTCTTATCTCAGTGTGATGATTCAGCAACATCCAAGGCTCAAGGTGAGATTTTCGCTAGCAATTTAACCATTTTGCAATTTCTTTCTTCGATAGCACCAAAACCGTTGGACATACAAAATGCCTGATTGAAAATTTGAATTCGTTGG
This sequence comes from Sinentomon sp. SZTP_YWyxl, assembly GCA_030068105.1. Lineage (NCBI taxonomy): Eukaryota > Metazoa > Arthropoda > Protura > Sinentomata > Sinentomidae > Sinentomon > Sinentomon sp. SZTP_YWyxl. The sequence continues at coordinate 11,499 of JASGXE010013547.1, forward strand.
TATTTTTTCCTTCAGGGTACCAAATTTCATGGTATTAGCTTGAGTATTGCTTGAGATATGAGTATTTTGCTTTCGCGTCACACTTTTCATTCATCGCGACAAATTTAATTCCGGATTTGGTGAAAGAACATGAAAACGATTATTACGGATTTGGCGCTACTCGCGATATTAGCATATTCCGGGCTCAATGGGTTAACAACACTATGCAGGAAAAGCATTCAACGGACTGAATTTGGTGCGACACCTGGGGATGCTCTCGCCTGCGAGATAAGGGATGATGTTCTGGGAAGGCCATTCCAATCCCTTATAGTGCGCGGGAAAAAAGAATTGAAGAAACGGTTGGTTTTGCATATTGGTGCATGGATGGGTTGTTCCACGTCCTGGGCAAGCTCTCTGGCCAATTATCATTGTCCACATATTGCGAGCCGGGGACAGTTACACGTTTATGTCACGACTGTTAGGCCGATTATGCGGGTCTGGACACTGTCCGTTATGAACACTTGCCGGTGAATTACACCTATGTCCGCACACTCGAACACATAGAGAGCACATGGCGTGATGTTAAGCGGCACCTCATAAGGGGAAGCACCAGGCGAGAAATGTTGGGCGAACGACTCTGTGAGGATAACTTATCCTGAGTGTCGTTGAATTAAAAAAGCAAAGCGGCCGAACAGTCTGACATAATAACTGTCCCCTGCTCGCAATCTCGAATGTGGTCTCATCTCATTGGCCGGAGAGCTTGCCCGCTTCGCCTGTTTTCAGGACATGGGACAACCCGAATTCGACCATGTTCCGATTTCATAAATGCCCAAATATCCATGTACCCTCGACGTTACGGCTAACATTGTTTCTTGTATTTCCAGATTTTGGTCTCATCTATCTCAACCACTTCTCCCCGTCATTACAATCGCCTATTTGGATGAATCCGGTCGACGGCCTCAACACAGACCTGAAAAACACCAGAACACCAAAATGGAGAAAAATTTTCCAAAATGTTGCGGCGGTTGCGGCGGGCATTCCAAAATGTTGCGGCGGTTGCGGCTGGAAAATCAAAATGTTGCGGCGGCTGCGGCGGTTGCGGCGCTTGCGGCGGTAGGTGCCAATTCGAAACTCTAACCTAAATTTGCACAGAAGGCAAAGCAAGTACAATGGCAAAGCCGTAGGAACAGACCCTAAAAGCAATGATGAGTCAGAGTTGCATGGGCAACCCAACCACAAGTTTGGAAAGAGTAAAGAGAAAAGAAGCCATTAGAGAAGAAACCAATTATTAGTGAGTGT
>JASGXE010013548.1:0-12115 GCA_030068105.1 Sinentomon sp. SZTP_YWyxl
GGATGTTGTGCAGAGACAACGAAAGAACAAGGCATCAATTGTTGATCCATCTCTTTTTATAATGTTTGTGGAGAGTTTTCACGGACTAACTCCTGATGGTAAAAAAGAAGGGAATGCGTTCGAAGTTCCAGTTCAACCTTATTGCTAAAGGATTTCTTTCGCAAACTTATATTGCCAGCCAGAATAGGATCCAGGTCAAAAATTTCTGCTGTGGGATTTATCTCATAACAGTGCATGATTTCTGTGCAGCAAGCAATGTGACCGATTTTTTTTATCATCAATATTTACAGCAAATCGGATTGAGTTTTCCAGAACGAAGTCTGATCTAATCTCGCGAAATCTGGTGACAGCGCCCAGACATATCAGATCAATATAAAAGAGTTTCTGGTCCGAACATTATCGGCGACCTTCAGAAACATCCCACACGGACATGCTGTTCAACTGACTTCCGTCCCTCGACGACGGCGTTCAGGGCGCCGTTATCTGGGTTTCGCAAGAGCGTCGGGCGCCTCCTGCGCAGTTACCGGGCTCGAAGTATCTCGGCGATTTCGACACAACACACCCGGAGATAAGTATGCATATGCAAAAACTTCAAAGAGCAATTAATCGGTTTTGAACATTTTCGTTTTCTTCTCTTCTCGAGGCGGACCAACATACATCAGCATAAGGGTCATACGTTGTAACAAATTAGACAGGCAGCTCGAAAAGGACTGGAACAAGCCGTGAAGTGCATGTTGACGGAATGCCATGAATTCGCAAAAACATCAGTAACATTTCTGCCATATCGTCACGTGAAGATATAGCTGTTTTTATTGCAATTAAGCCATGAGCCAAAGCGTTTCTGCGGGATGCTAAAAAATTTTTCGTTCCATGTCGGTTGTAAATTTGTCACCATGTTCCAATGAATGGGAAAATCTTGGTAAACTTTACCAGGTTTGGCCACTTTGTCATTGGCCTGTGATGCGAGGCAGTTTGCTGTAATCTCTGGTCCCGGAAGTGGGAAATTATAGGAAGACCCAAAATTTAAAATATGGTCAGCACAGAAGGTCGATTTGTATTTTGCAGCGCACAGTGCAAGAACCAAAAATCCGCCTCGGCAAAAATGAACGACACAAGTGGAATTGTCGAGCCGCAATTGCATAACTTGTGGGGCTTTATTTCTGTTGAAACAATGGCCTTTGTGCGACGCCACACGGCAAATCACGCTAGCATTGCAAGATTCGCTGTAGCTGAATATGTCAAGCACCCTGTTGTGCTTCATTGCTCTTACTGCAATGAGGAAAACACCCAACAAGATGAGATCAAGAGGCGCGATGTTTGTTTTCTTTGATGCGCGTGGGCTTCAAGTTTCGTTTCTGTAGCCGCAAGCGGACAACTATTGTAACGCCGCGCCAAGAGCCGAATACTGAGGTCAAGTTTGGATAGCAGCTCAACTCCAACTCAGCAGCGGGCAAGACGGGATGTCGGTTTCGCTGGCCATCCCCAATGCGCGTGGGCAGCTTGCATGTCAGTCTGAACGAGCAAAACAAAAGCAATGGTTTTTTGTTAACGAAAATGTTTCCTTGATGAGATCATGACTTCGTCTCCAAAAATAATGTTTGCGTTTTCTGGTGCAAAAAGAATTTTGGAAAAAAAGTCTGCGCAGTTTGAGCGTATATTTTAGACAAAGGCAGCAATCAGTAAACACATCTTACACACATTTTTACTGGCGGCGGAATTCATGTATCTACTCGTACATATAAAATGGCGACTAAAATGCAGCAAAAACTATACATGCTGCAGAAATGATTAAAGATCCTCTCACTGAGGTCAAAATCTGACAGTTCCGGAATTCACTATGGAAATCTGGCTCTTCAATTTCTACCGCTTGCGCAAGAGTAAAGAGAAAGAAAATGTCTCGAAGGCAACAGTTTAATGGGAAAAACACATGGGCCTTTCTGAGAACCTAATAATATTCCTCTTCCATTGCTGAGAAAGATGCATCTGAATGTGGAATTGGCTATTTTTCAAGCTTTAAGTTTTTGGGTTAGGGTTAGTGGTTTTGGGCAACACGGCCGAAATATAAACTTTGAATTTTATAAAGGATGTCGCAAATATTAATTCATCATGGCAAGAACGCAGTAGCTGATGGGAACCAGTTGCAAAAGGCCACTTTTGATCATCCTCTCAGCGCCCCTATCTTTCAGCGCATCAGCCGCTTGCTGATCAACTTTTTCAAAACGTTTTGGGATGTATTTGATTGCTCGTGTGCATGATATACTATCGCCTAGGATGGTTTGGGTCCACTTCGCAACTTTCACTTTGCAACGTGCACTTTGCAACCGTCCATTTCGCAACCGTGCATTTCGCAACGGTGCATTTTGCAACCGTGCATTTGGCAACTGAGCATTTGGCAACCGAGCACTTGGCAACCGAGCATTTTGCAACCGAGCACTTGGCAACTGTTCATTTTGCAACCATGCACTTTGCAACCGTGCATTTAGCAACCGTTCATTTTGCAACCGTTCATTTAGCAACCGTGCATTTTGCAACCGTGCATTTGGCAACTGAGCATTTGGCAACCGAGCATTTTGCAACCGATCATTTTGCAACCATGCAGTTGATTCATCTGGTGTGAATCGTCAATCGGCGACTTTCGCTTCTTCGTTTGTCGCAGAAATTGTCGCAGAAATTTAATTTTGAAACAACAAAAAATCTTTTTGCGAAGGCAAGTGTATTGTTAGCGAAAAAAGCACAAGCAACCAGAAGAGGCGGCCTTAATAAGACTTGAGGATGAAGTAAAAGCACTGTCTGGTCTGAGAGATATCCGCCAGGGAGTGCTTTGTTGACCTCATCTTCGGACATTGGAACCAGATCGGCTGCTCCTATAAGAAATCCTGAACGCTTCCTTTAATAAATTTAATTGGTGCCACGTTAACGTTCTAAAGGTCTGCAGTATCGTCGTACGGCGACAAGTGGAGTTTGCATGAAAGGTCATGAAAGAAATTTCAAAGCAATAAAAGGAATGCAGAACACCATTTTGCTCATGCGGGGAATGCGACATGGGCCGAAATTAGGTCTGACTGACACAAGGGCAATCTCATCATAACACGGCTTGATTCAACTTCAGTCTTACACTAGTGTCATTATGTTTTGCAGCTCACGACGCTATGTATTTCCAATTGCCCTCTGAGTTGAGCCCGAGCTGAATATGAGTGGACTTGTGCACTATACTTTCCACTTGGTATCTTTTATTTTTATGTGGTTGACTGTCCAATGCCATATGGTGACAAATGAATAATTTTACAAATCTTGTCCCCCTCAGGTACATATCGCATGCACAAGGTTGTTGGAAAAGCTGAAAGGAGGAAGGACTCACTTCAGCAGAACTTACAGTGAACGACGTGATGTTATTGTCAATAACCAGAGAAAAAACCAGCAACCTCTAACTTTTCAAGTTGACTGCTCCACTTCACACAGCACAGACATCACGTCCTCCAGCGAGTGAGTCGGCAGATCCATCTCTCAGTAGTTAAGTTGATCAGTCAAAAGTTGCTGATTTTTGGTCTGGTTGCCAACAACATCACGGTGTAATGAGAAAGGTTATTGGATCTCTGTCTGAATGACGTCGATTGTGTCACCAGTTTCGGCCCACCACGCACCGTCTCCTGGTCGAAAATTGCTCTTCAACAGTATAAAAGAGCTGCTATCAGCCATTCCCCGCACTGCAGGGACTTTTGGACAAGCCGGAGTTTTTCCAAATAGAGGCACCACGCCAACCGTGGCTTCAATTTCTCGGTCTTGCAGAAGAGAAAGTCGCCGATTGACGATTCTCATCAGATGAATCAACTGTTGCGAAGTGCACGGTTGCAAAATGCTCGGTTGCCAAATGCTCAGTTGCCAAATGCACAGTTGCAAAATGCTTGGTTGCTAAATGAACGGTTGCAAAATGCACGGTTGCCAAATGAGCGGTTGCTAAATGCACGGTTGCTAAATGCACGGTTGCAAAGTGCTCAGTTGCAAAATGCACGGTTGCAAAGTGCTCAGTTGCAAAATGAACGGTTGCCAAGTCCTCAGTTGCAAAATGAACGGTTGCAAACTGAACGGTTGCAAAATGCACGGTTGCGAAATGAACGGTTGCAAAGTGCACGTTGCAAAGTGGAAGTTGCGAAGTGGGTATTTACCCCAAGGATAGGTCGTTGGGATTTCCCCCCCACCTGAATCAGCGTTAGGGCCATCCGCAACGCAGGTCGGACAATGGATTTCACATTGATTTAGCCCTCACAAAGTTCACCCCCTTTTTAATCGTTTTTCAACCGAACAAGGAGGGAATGGAATTCCTTGAGTTCCACTGATCCGCTCATCAAAACTTGCCCCATAGGGTAATTACGAGCTCACTGTTTGATTTGAATGACACATTGCCTCTTTGTACATCGTCTTTTTTGCTGCGTTTCCTTCTTTTTTTCTCAATCGTCTTTTTATGCATTTCCTGCCTTTGTTTTTATTTTTGAACAATTTTAACGCTTTGCAAGTTGCGAATAGTAGAAATACAATACAATACAATACTCTACAACACAGCACAATTACAATATCAATTGAACTTAAAAAAAACTGGGGGATTTTACCACAAAAATGAGGAATAATGTTTTTTGATTGTACCTATTATCAATTCGCGAAATTCAGAACTCGTTTTAAAAATCTGATGTGTGTGTTTCAAAACGATAGCCTGCTATGCGATGCGAATTGCCATAATTGTCCATTCTAAACACGATTCGTTGAAACTCTGCGGCAAACCGGTGGTTGGCGGTGGACTCTGGATCATCTGATTTTCTGAGAGTGAAGGCGACATCATTGGCTGACACTGGTGCTCGTAGAGAAGCATTTATGTTGCAGTATTATGAATTAAAAAACCCTGATGGAGAGTTCAATATCACATTTTTTGTTTCCTGATTGAAAATGTAAATTGGAAACACCGTATGCTGCTGCAGAAATCCACAGAGGTCAACCCTCTTGATGTGATCCCCTCATCTACATTCGTGGGTATACAGGGTTATACTCACTAAAACCGTACCACGCGGTTCTACATGCTTCTATACGAATCGAAGTTCTTCAGCGACAAAATGTGTTCTGACCCCCAATTTTCGAGATATGGGCCTCCAAAGTATCAGAAATTCACTTTTAGGGGACATCTGGGGTTGATTGTGGTATCCATGCAGCTCCAACTTTTTCAGAGTGGGTTCTCCTCATCAAACTCTTTCGAAAACATTCAGTGGTCATGTTCTCTTCGCGGATGCCCCAGTTTCCAGATATTGTTCCCCAATAAATTTCCGAGTTGGAAGGCCGCAAATTTCAATCGAATAATTTTTCAGCTTCATCTGATTTCAGCCGTTTGGTTGCCAACCGACTTAAATGTGCTTCCACTGCGGATGACCATATGGACTGCTGAATTCCTCCATTGCCGACTGTTTTTAAAAAGCAGGCAAAAACGTAGTTCTTCTTCGTCTTCTTCTTCTTTGGGTCTTATGGACAGATAGCCTTGGGCTGGTGGTCCGACCGTTCATGTTTTTGTTGTGTCGTCAGCCATGGTCCCGGCGAGGTACTGGCAAGTGTCACCTGAGAGTAGCTGCTCCAGCACCCACCGCTCCAGGCACCCAATCAAGGGTCCCGGCGAGGTACCGGCATACTCCCGAGGGCAATCGCAACAGCACCCACCGCTCCAGGTCCCAAGACCTCAGTCACAACTGCCGATACTGCCGGTATTATGGCACAGCCAACCCGCAGGAACCGACGTCGAGTATCGGCGGGTGATACCAAGTGGCTTCTGTGTTCATGTAACCTGCCAGGCCTCTGTCTTGGACCTGGAGCTAGGTGTTCTTTAACGTGCGTAGTGTGATGCTACACACGGGACCTCCTTCTTAAAGTCCCATCCGAAGGACTAACAGACTGGCCACTTAAGTCTGTCTTTCCGACCGAATTCACCATGCCTCGCCGAAGGAGGATGCACACACAAGTGCCATGGCAAATTTCATTTACCGTGCCTCGCCGAGGGAGGATGCACACACAAGTGCCACGGCAAATCTCGTGTCCCAGCTGGGATTCGAACCCGCAATCTTCAGATTACGAGTCCGACGCGCTAACCACTGCGCCACGAGGGTCGGACAAGTTATCCTCCCGGAGGCGGCCCTACAAATGGCTGAATTCGTGAAATTTCGTGGTGTTGTGTGAGGGGAACACTTTATTGTCTCGACTTTTTTCGTCAATGGCAATTTCGGAATACAGTAGTTCATAATCATACAAGGAAAACATATTTCAGCCGCAGTTGGCAACAAAAAAACTGAATTCAGATAAAGCTGAAAAACGACCGATCGAAATTTCCGGCCATTCAACTCGGGGATTTTTTGGGAGCCATATGCAATGTCTGGAAATTGATCACTAAATGTTTTCGAAAGAGTTTGATGGGAATAACCCACTCCCAAAAAGTTGCAGTCGTGTGGATGCCACAATCAACCCCATAGGTGACCCAAAAAGTTACTTTTTGGTATTTTGTGGGCGCATATCTCGGAAATGGGGATTCGGAGCATATTTTTTCACTGAAACATTCGTAGATCCACGTGGTATGGTTTTTGTGACTTACATGTAAAACCCTGTATCAATTCGCGCTCAAATAGACAAAGGACACAACATCCAGGGAAATGAATTCATGGGAAATCAGTTCGCCTTGCCGTCCATTATTGTAAAAAATGAAAACAGTAATCCATATATTCGGCTTTTGAAAAATGCCGTCTTTGGGTGTACTTTTCACTCATCTACATTATTCACTCAACTATACATCATAGTTATTACACAACCTACAAACTCTATTGTGGCAGAAATGTTTGTATGAGATCACAATCTTGTGATCTATACAAGGAAAGCAACATGGCAAAGCGGATCAGACCACATTTTTGCACGCAAGAAAAGCCATTGTCGAGTGACAGTCAACATGTTCAGCTGCAGCAAAATACGAAAAAATAAATTATCATGTTTGTGCAGTGATTTGTTATTAACTATTTTAGCACCGAAGTAGTACATGGTACATGCCAAGTTTCCCAGTGTCGAAAACGATGTACATCAAGCTCCATCGATTTCGGGCGTCCAACTTAATTTGAGTCAAATTTCCATAGAAGTGCGTGCGGCTGAGTTCAGACGGCGGAAATTGATTCCTGAAGCTTGGGCAAATCCTGATCAATTTGTGGGCAAATCTTTTGAAGATGCGAAGCCCCGGAATGTATTTTAATTCATATATAAATTATGTATTTTCGATTCGAATACAATTGTGAATTTCTGGCAGGGATCAAACGGTGCAAAATAATGTCTGAACTGTTATAATTAAATTACGCTGTGCAAACTTTTAAGGGACTCGTCATTCTCAATGATTGGTTGACTTTTCCTTCGACACTTCAAACTTTTAATGAAGCTACACGTAGAATCAACCAAAACTCCTGGTTCATAGGAGAAATTTTAAAGGCCTTGCTCATACAGGGGCAATATAATTTCAACAGAGCTTGGTTGCAACTTCAGCGCCTTTTGCAGGAGTGTCATGATGTTTCGTGGCTAAATGCGATTCTAAAAGGCGCCTGAGTTTGAACGGAGCTCCAATGTTCGAAGACTTTTGGCCAGGCGTTTATAAAATCACCATTTTACTCCTGTTGCGGTAACTCTTGTATATAGCGAATAGTGAAAAGGGTAAGCTTACACGCGTTCTCGATCAGCTCCTGTTTTGAAAATGCTCTCATTAATATGCCACCCGATTGCATTAGATTTCTGGCAAACCTGTTCACATTTTCCACAGTAGGTCTCAGCAGCACCGCTTATATTGAAAACCGTTATTTTCGAATTAAGTTCTTCAGGCTAATTTGATGCCGATCTTAATTAATGAGACTCAAATTATTGTTTTGCAATCTGCATGGTAGGTACGAGTTATCCCAACTCTTGAGCGGGCTGTCGGCTTTGGCAGGACCATGCGTCGTTGTCAATCAGTCTGTGCAACGTCGCTGCTGAGCGGTGAAGCAGGTTCCCCTTACGCATGTGATGTGAAAATGTGCAATTATACAAAGAAGGGAGTCGGTAAGGCCGCCGTCGAATTGCGTAATAAGTTCTCATTTACAAAGTGACAGCGCGGCCCGTCAGTCTGAGGCGATCTGCGCCGCCGATTGCTTCGCTATGGGTGAGTTATGGTCAATTCGATTTTTGCGTGCAGTTCCTCAATAAGAGACACAGATAGATACAGAAACTTTGTAAGAATCTTGACATACCTTTTGCCGAATATCACTTGTGACAATGTCAATTTGAAGGGTGTAACCCCGTCCAAAGTCAGCGCGAAAAATTCAGCTGTGACAGAAATCAAAATTTAGTCCGGACGATACGTTGCGGGAAGGTTGCGGCCTCATTAATACAATGTCCAAAAGTCGTAAATGATTGAGCACCGTGCAATAATTTGTAAACACCGGCTTACTGTACATAGGAGTTACCAGGCCAAATCTTGTGGACATTATTGAAGCCGTGCTTCTTCGCATGAGAAACTTTGTATGCAAATACAAGTTTCCAAAATCTATTGTGTCAAGTAGTTGTCAGAAACTATACAAGTAAGACCAACATTAATCGAGACAATTACAATTAGGTGCAATCGTTTGCCTGTCTGCAGGGTCAACGACAGAACGAGATGCGTGGCTTCCCTGCGCCGCATTCGAAGGCTTATATGCAAATTGTATTGTCTCTAATTAGATCGAATTTTAGCAAGGTATTGTCCAGCTATAAAGGCGCATTTATTTTTACGACACTTGTGTGCCTCGGAGTAGTCGCCAGTCGGAGTACCGTTACATGGCTACTTTTAACACTCTAAATCTGATTCTTCCATTTGAATAACACCTCTTTCTAACACACTTGAACAAAAATTATATTTTTGGACGTGTTTTGGAACTCGTTAGTTTTGTGTGTGCTTTGCTCACCATTTTACTGTCAAAATTTGAACACAAAAATGAAAATGCTGTTCAAAAATGTGTGACAGTGAAAGAGCACACGCAAGGAACAAATTACGTGAAACAAAAGATTTCCAGGAGGAACGCTTCCATAAGCCTGTGTTAAAAAGGTGCTCCAAAAAGGTTTTCCAATCGGAAACCACTAATATTTAGCGTGTATTTGGGTGACGGATATCTGGTGGCATCTATAGTTATACTATGTTGTCTGGAAGAGATTGATGACTCCTGTGCATCTCTCTTCTGCTTCTCAGCTTCTGTACTGCAGAACAGAATCACTTCCTCAGCGGATGATGATAGCATGATGGAAATCGCAAAATTTGTGGAGAAACCAAGGGGAAAACAAACCCCCTCCAAAAGTCGTCGATCGCAGGAGTTGGTAGTTTCCTTATAGGGTGACTAATTCTTGTAATGAAACGACCAACGCGGCAGAGAATATGTGAAAATCTTTCTGACACGAGGAAGAACTCAACTAAAGTTGGATGGCGCTGAATGCATATTGACCTCTGCGGTGGAAGATGTCGCAGACAAAGGTCTGCGAGACAAAACGGAGTTCAAAACTCAGATCCAGCTACCCATTGGATGTATTCGTATATGCATGGGTATACCTAAGGACATTTACGGCAATGATTACACGACCAGGATTCATGATGTGTCTGAAAAAGCATGGTGAGACTTTACGAGGGGCGATAGAAAAGTTTTTAGACATCACCCTGTAGTTCAGAAAATCGTACCGCTATCAAGATTTTGTATGATTCTGGACTTCAAACATTTCTGTCGCTCTTCCAGCACACATTTGCAGACATCTTACCCAATTTTCATGGCATGGTGGTAATCAGAAGAGGGTGTGTCCCATAGCTCTGAAAATGCTGATTTGGCTAAGTCCTGAATACATGAACGTGGCTTTTTCTGCCAAGTTTCGGTAACAACCAAAAATCGCTGGTGCCAAATCAAGACTATATGGGCTTGAGGAGGCAGTAATTATTTGTAGATATGGTGCTCAACATCCAAAAATCTAAAACTTAGGCATTTGTTGTGCAAAAGGGAATGTTCAAGATTTCAAGACTTAGCCAAAAGCAGTATTTTCAGAGCTCAGGAACACACCCAGTACTGATTACCATCAAGCCATGAAAAATTGGCTAAGATGTCTGCAAATTTGTGCTGAAGGAGCTGGAGAAATGTTTGAAATCCAGAACTATACAAAATCTTGATAGCGGAGGGTGATGCCAAAAACTTTCCTATCGCCCCTCGTGCAAATAGCAAATTTTGCTTTACAAATTTTGGTGTTATCAAATTGCAGGACGTGATTACGTTTTGCATTTCCTTTTTTTTCTTAAATAAATCTAACCAAATCTGATCTGAAACCCTGCCCTCTGTGCCCATCACTTGTCGTCAACCATTTGCTTGTTATCAAAGTGCCGTCCATTGCTTGTTATCAAAGTGCTGCAGCCTTATTGATACCCGTCCGGAAAACGTACCCGCAGGTCACGTTGCTTCTGAGTGCAAAGTTCATTCGAAAGCGTTAGCGTTAATTGAGCAGTTTCAATATCCGTTGTTTTCGCACCGACACATCAATTCCAGGACAATGTCATAGCATCTGGATAATATCCTATTGGTATAATTGGACACCCCTTTTGATGCAAATATAGGTACAATATATCGAAGGTAATGCACAATGCTCCATCATCGCTGGCCGAAGTGCAACCTGAATGCCAAATGTGGCTTTTTGGCGACATCAAAACATGTCGTCTGAAGCCGCAGAGCTCCATGAGAGAGGATAAAATTGAACAGAACGGTTGGGTTTTGGAGGACAAAATTTGTCAACTTAAAGTTTAGCCGTTTAACACACTTTTCGCACTTCCATTGCTCAGCATAACCGCCTGTATCAGATCATGAAAAAGTTATCACAATCTTAATTATCATGCTTTCTGCTGTCTTTCAGCAGCCAAATGGGAATGTAAGAACAAAAGACTGTGCGATGCTGAGATATCCTCCTCATCCTTATGACAGGTCAATGTGATTAACTGCGATGCTATTGATATGTGAGTCACCGACTTTTGCCTCGAAAAATTATGACAATTCTGATTCAAAGCGCATTGGGTCGCATGTGTCCGCCTGTCCAAAATGGTCAGCATCGTGTGTCAATCAACACTGTTGACAAAACTGATCACCCAAGAAGTACCCTCAATGGTGTCCAGTTTCGATGATTCGTCAACCTCAACATGTCATACGCATGTCAAAGCTGAACATTTCCTGAAAGCATCAATGATGAACTGAGTGATCCACCATTGGAGCAGCGCAGTAAAAAGTGATAACTCTGTCATCGAGCAACAAACGTGTCCCGAATGGGCAATTATACGGGTTGAACTTCGCTATAAAAATTAAGCGATTAAAAGAGATTCATGCACCGATGTGATCGCATCCGGCTTTGAAGCTCTGATTCGGGATGCCTCCTGCTGGTCTGCGAACACATGCATGCGATAATGTGTTAATTGAACACTTCTGTTTCGAGCCTCCATTCCGAGGGACGGTTGGCGACTGGAAGGCAGGCGCTGAACCCGGCACCTAGTTTTCCAGCACGCAACCAGGCGTCATTTCATTGCCGTGCTTTGTTGATGGGCCTCGAAAGCCGGAAAAGAAATAAAGAAAGCGCAAGGATATAAAAACAAACACATAATAAAAAGCGACGCCGTAAAATGCTGGTTCAACAAACCGTGGACGTATACACCAATTCTTTCTGCTCTGCTCACTGGGTCCCAGCGTGAAACATGCGCATTGCAAGCTGATCATATAAGAAGCGCATCTCTCATGTGCTTGTAGGTTTGCATGTGATGTTCCGTGCAAGAGGTAAAAAAGTCCGATCGATCAATGATTTCTTGGTCCGTTCACCGCAAGAAAAAAGCCACGCTCGGACTGGAATTGCTCTCGCATCGATTTTACGATCTCCAAAACCCAATCCACGGGAGTTTGCAGACAGCAAAGCTCCAAGGCAAAAACTGTTTGTCAACATGAAATTTCTATTCTTAATCGTGTTTGGGTATCTTCAGGGATTCTGCGCAAAGGAAAGAAAGATTTTGGTTGTCAGCTTTCGGGGATTTTTTTTCAAATTTGGAAAGCGTTTC
>JASGXE010013549.1:0-12294 GCA_030068105.1 Sinentomon sp. SZTP_YWyxl
AAGAAATGCATCAGGAACTGTTTGCCAACTCTTATCTCGAATGGTTATGCAACTCCTGAATTTAAACTCGGAACTCTGCAACGAAGAACTGAATGGGCATTTCCAAGTTCCTGCAGTTGTGCTTTGCTCTTCCTTTAAATCCCTTTCCAGAACCATCAGGCACAAGTCTTCACGTTTTCAGCGTCGTCGTGTTAAGAACAATCAGGATCGATCTTCCCCGTCGTGCTTCTTTGCAAAAAAATCTCTGATCTGGAAAAGTGTGAGCATGAGTGATTTTCTTTTGAAAATTTGACAATGACTCTGTGCCACAAAATCATTTGCATCTTCAACAGACAGTTCTACTTCCGGAGGCTCGGAAAGAAAAGACCATCTTGCTGCAGGAAAAGGCACAGGACAAACCAGAGAATATTTATTGTCTCCACCACAACAAATTTACTTAAGCATGGAATAAAAATAATTTGCAACGATAAAACGGAGAAATCTATTTTTATAGCAAACCCACAAATGACTTGGAGCATGTGAGAAAGATCCGCCACAAGCCAGGGATCCTGTAAAGTAAGAAAAGCTAACCTGGGTGGTCAACGTACTACGTATTGAATTTAGATGATTGGAAAAAATGGGTGAAAATCAATAAGAGGGATATGACGATTTAAGAGTGTCGTTTGAGTACAGAATGCTGGAATCAAAAAGCAAATGTTCGGCCTGGAATAGGAAACGAAAAATGCATTGTTCTCAAGATAAGAAATGAAGAGATGACAACATAGAGATAGGACGCGACGGGTAATACAGGCTACTTGGGTCAAACGGACTAAAAGTGACATTTATTTCTTGCAAAGCAAACGGATAGTGCGATCTTACGGGCGTCTGGTGAACTCCTTCGGAACGCTGCCGTTCAGTTGCAACAAACCAGCGTCATCCTTTGGCCAGTAATTCTTGCTCATGGAGCAAAAAATTTTGCCACGTGCGACCTAATCTGGAGATATCCGAATTTGATGCTATGAGAGCATGCATGGCCGATTTCGTGCAGTTGCATTGTCGGTACGCCAGGGTCTTGCAGCTTTGTTACTGCAAGCACTGTTCTGCCTCAATATTTTATGAAGGTTGCTCAAAACTGGCGAAAATTAAAGAGGTTGCGAGATAAATGGGCTATGCATGATGGCCAATGCATGAGAGTTGCAAACCTGTGCAAATGGTGAAAGCTCCCACCAAAACCAGCAAGGTCTTGATGCATTGCAAGTCTTGCTACATTGGATAACCATTACGGCGAAATGAATAACGTCCATTCCATGCATTGGCAAAACAACACTGAACATCGAACTCCTCGATAAAGACGGGAGACAAAGCGCCCCTCCCAGCTGCTGGAGGCCGCAACTGGACACACAGCGCCGAAACATGGTTGCAGTGTGGAGAACTAACACGCAAACCAAGACATCCCCACACACGGCAACTGCGGCAAAAGGAGTGACACCTTCTGCAAACTGGGCGGTGTAGAGGTGGTTTTTTAAAACGAAAAAAGGTCGAAATGTGTGTCGTTGTTGGTCGAGTCGAACGAAAACAAACCGAAAACAAACCGAAAACTGACAATCGAAAGGAAGGCAGCAATTCCACCGAAACGTGAGGTTCCTACCTTCTGCTGGATAAAAGAATTCCTTAAGGAATTTCATAAATAGGGAGTGCTTCTCTCCCACTATGCGTATAGGATTGGGATCAACGTTTTTAAACAGATCTCAACACTTCGATGAGTGAGGCGAAAGGCCGGAAGCCTACTTCAGAAACCCCAGTCTGTCTCCGCCTTTCAACATTGCATTTTCTGGATTGGTACAGTGTGTTGCAAAAAAGATGTCACACATACAGGGGGAATGGGAGATGATGAAAACCATTTGCAAAAAAGGTGTCACACATATGGAGACTTAATGGAAGATGATGATTTCCATTTGCAAAATACCTGTCACACATATTGGCTTAGATGGGACAGTCAGCGAAGCAGTGTAGGGCTTGACAGCATAGTGATTATTGCTTCGCTGACTGTCCCATCTAAGCCAATATGTGTGACAGGTATTTTGCAAATGGAAATCATCATCTTCCATTAAGTCTCCATATGTGTGACACCTTTTTTGCAAATGGTTTTCATCATCTCCCATTCCCCCTGTATGTGTGACATCTTTTTTGCAACACACTGTACTTGCAACAGCTTTTTGGCACAGCCTCGTTTCTGACATGTTTTGCCAAAACTGATCAACAAATCCAGCTGGATAAACTAAGGGGTAAAATTAAAAACTGTTGTGAATCGCAATCCGAGAATTTGATATTGCAATCTGAACTGGACCGGACAGAGGAATGTTTTACCGATTATTGAAATATCGAAATTTTATTATTCATTATCAAAAGCATTTGACTTCTTAATTTCTGCATCCAGCCTTGATTTGAGTCCTTTTAAACGCAATTCGTGGACCGTTTTCATCGGTACTGGGTTATGGCTCATGACACACATCACCGCGCCGGATATGTCGCAGAGATTCGCCTGCTTACGTTCGAAGAAAGCCATATTTCGGTAAGACATACGTGAGTGGTAAGACATTCGTAAAACATTTATTTTATAAAGCAGCTGTTTCTACTCTTTCAGCCATCCATTCTCTCAGTTTTGTTGATTGGTAAATTCTTTCCATTTCGAAATCAACAAGACCAAAAGTATGAATAATGCACACCGGCTCTTCCTCCAGCACAGAGCCGGAAAACAGCAGCATCAAAACGATTTGCAGTGACCAATAACTGACGAGTCAAAGTACGAAAAACAAAAATGTACTCGTAGGCATGGATTGCACACAAAGCAATGACAATGTGAAAGCTGCAATATCGTTTATTTGGTTTAAACGTTTATTTCAAAATGGGTGAGTTGGGTGAAATCAGACCACTCACTGATCGCAGCGCGTAAAACAGTAAATGCGGGTATTTTTAACACGAACTAGAGCATTTACAGAGGCAATTCTATCGCATGCATGTGCCGCACTTTACATGACCTTCGCGTCGATTAACGGGGTCGTGAACTTGTTCTATCCCTGAGATGGAATGGAAGTCCAGATGGTTCAGGTGTTAAGGTGAAATATGGCTCAAATTTGGCAGATTTTAAGGCATGATCCAACATAAGATATCAGGAAACAATGGGATGATAAATTGGCTCGAATAGACAATTCGATTCCGTTGAATGGAGTAATGGAGATCTGATTTGGGCTACAATTATGGAGCATTGCTCTCCTGAAGAGACCAACGTATGAATCAAGGTTTGTGCCGAGCCACCGGCCGTATGGCTGTCAGCTCATGACGGCAAATGATGATGCTCATGATGACAAGATTTGATCATGTCATTGACAAAGAATGCGAGGACTGCAGCATTGGAGATTTTCGGAGTGTGAAAGGATTTTCACACCTCTGAGGGTTCTCTGTTCATCAGATCTTCCAGCTCCAGTGGTGGTCGATCCTACTATGGTTGTTCCTCGGCAACATTGGCTGCCGTGCCTCCTCCTGTGGTTGTTCTTTCGTACACAGTGGTGGCTGGGCATCTGATACTGTTCTATCACTTTGTTTGAACCAAGACACACCTTGATTGATTGATTCAATCAAGGTGTGTCTCGATTTGATCTTCTTGCATATTCCGATGTTTTGTCAACTCAGGCACCATGTCTTGCTCTTATGAACTGTTCTAACCTACCGCTCAACCTTTCAACGGTTCCTTCGATCTCCTCACGCCCTGGATCTTCTTTTGCACCTCCGTCTGCATTTCCGCCTCTTGATTGTGCGCCCAAAATTGTTCCTGATGGTGTTCTTTCCTGTGCTGACATTGTCACAGCTTCTCTCTGCAACTCCGTGTCATCTGCAGCAACCAAAGGTCGATTCTGTCAAGCAGGCACCTGTTGTGGTGCAGACCTCACCATTCTCATTGCCTCTGGCACCTCAGGATTCTTCGTCTTCCTGCTCTCGAACTGCTTCCATCAACCTCTCTTCGTCCAACAAAACTGCTGGCACAAACATGACCGCTGTGCGATCATCAGCCTCTGGGTGGGCCATCTCTTAACAGAGGCAATTGAAAATGTTCCGCGACAGCTGCAATTTCAGAACATAACCAATCCTTGCTTCGATGAACATGCGAAAGTAATCAGAAGGTATCCATCCTAGACACCATTTTAAGTCCGTGGCAGCAAGAATTTACTGGCAATAAAATCCAGTAAATTTAGATGATCAGGCAGAAAAGCGTCGAGGAATCGCATCTGGAAAAACCGCCCCTAGGCTACCGAACCCTTTATGGTGTCCTATGGAGAGCCTAATAATAAAACGCCTTACGGTGTAGTCAGAGCTGCAGACATCAATGTGTCCAATGACGAGATGGCACAGCCAAAGGCAATATTCATAATTAGGTACCCTGTTGCTGTGATGGGGAGGTAGATACTGAGTTTTACGGGAGCGGCTACAAAAAGGAAACTCGAGCTAGCTGTTGATACCGCTCTTGTGGCTATATGCTGATCTCATAGTCTATTTCAATGGTTTGGTTTTTTATGCAATTCTGGCCCTTCTGGTCGAAATTGTGAGTCCCTTCTCCATTGTCAGTCATCCCTGCTGATGTGGCCATGCTAATCTCGTCCATTTCATGGCCTTTTACACTAATGAACAACAGTGTAAAGTGAAAGGAGTATAGGGGTTAGATTGCTATGAAATGTGCGCAAATTATCGCAACGTCGACGTTTTGCCTTGTTTTTTTTTCAAAATTCTTTCGAAAAACATCCATGATTATTGTCATTGCTCATATACGTGTCAGAGTGAGAAGTGTCAGTTTGCATTATTGTTATCCTTATCGTCTCTGATAGTAAACCAACAACAATCTGTAAAAATATTTCCATCTCGTAAATACATTTGGTACCTACCTACTTGCAGATCATTAATTGTTAAATCTGCAGCCATGTGTGGGATCGTGATTTTGGCATTCTGGTGCGGAATTGTTGTCTACGCTTATTATGCCGAGTGCGATCCAGTGCAGACCAAAAGGGTCAGAAGAGCTGATCAGATAATCCCGCTATTTGTCGTGGAGACACTTGATCTCTTTCCAGGAGCACCAGGATTGTTCATTGCGGCTTTATTCAGCGCTTCCCTAAGGTTTGCCGATCATCGATAATTTGGCATGAATCGTTCTTCTAGAAGTAAAAATTAATTTGACTTACCTGCAGACTGGCTGACTGAGTAACTGACTGACTGACTGATAAAAACTTATTGCGAACTTTCAGGCCCTGCAGCTCTGAAAATTTGGTATCAGGGCCGTTTTTTCAACCCAGATAATAGGAAAGATGTGAAAACTGGTGTTTTTCACTACTTTCGGTTGCGACATGGGCGCAGGCACCAGTACAGAGCGCGTGCAAGTTGCACACGTACACTATCACAGCGGAATACCTACTTGATACGATTATATATAGTGTTTAAAAATTTTACCACATCCTATCTGAGAACTCGCAGAATAAAAAATCTTTGATTTCGTCACGCTTACTTCGAATTACGGGTGTGCTAAAGACCAATACGTAAAACACAGAT
Organism: Sinentomon sp. SZTP_YWyxl; assembly: GCA_030068105.1. Taxonomy (NCBI): domain Eukaryota; kingdom Metazoa; phylum Arthropoda; class Protura; order Sinentomata; family Sinentomidae; genus Sinentomon; species Sinentomon sp. SZTP_YWyxl. The sequence continues at coordinate 5,572 of JASGXE010013549.1, forward strand.
TGTTTTAGATATTTTATGCTAATTAGCATCCATAACTTTGTTGAGCCGTATCTCACTATTGTGCCGGTCGAAATCACGACCTTTCGAATCACCGAATCTCTCAAGCAAACACTATCCCGAAGCAAACACTAACTTAATGGAAGAAAACACACTTGTATTATTCAATTATACCATCATCATATTCTTGATAAATATGTGATAAAAAGCTCATAACAATCGAATCTTCACAAGGGGCTTCCAATATTTCGGTTAATTATGGATATCCAACAGGATGGCATGGCGAACATGACACGAAAAAAGATATGTCCATCAGGGGCGTCGGAGGTAGGACCAGTGGGGCAGTTCGCCCCAGCTAAAAACTAGAGCCTCGTTGTTGACCCAGCGAGAAATCCAATATTCGTGCTGTCATTTTGAAATTTCGTCGAATACTTGCAAATTTTGATTCACTGCATGAAAGAATCAAGCTGCAATCTGTGGTTGGTTTTCCGCCTTATAGGAAGCGCCTCATTAAGCAAGACACCATTTCAAGGACGCCCGCACGCACTGAGCACCTCAGTCGGGTTGTTGCAGCAAAGCGTGGACCCGAAGTATCCACATTATCTTGCTTCTGGAACCTATGACCAAACATATTCCCAAACATAGAAAGAAAACGTTAACACAATACGGAAGCAAACAGGACTACGGAAGCAAACAGGACTCCGAGCACGCAGGATGTGCCCACCTGTTGAAAATAAGTCGCCCCGAACAAAAATAATCTCACATGCAAGGTGTGACAGGATGGCCATTTCGGCATCGTCAGCAGTCTTCAGCATAAATGGCCCCAGCGAGACAAAATTTGATCTGAAGGTTCGGGTGGCAGGACGTTTCCAACGAAATACGAGTACATGGCCTAAAATGTGGCTGCACGGGTACATTTCGCTCGTAGTCAAATCCGGGAAGACAGGTTGAAGCGGTGAGCTTTGCACACCGCTTCAACCTGCTGATTCACGCCAAGTCATGCTCACTTTTGCCACTCTGGTGCATCTATCTCAAAGTAGAGTATACACAGCTTATTTATTTATTTATTTATTTCGATTTATTTGCTGATCTATAATGCAAATATCTCAATAATGAATATTTACAAAAACCTGATGAACAAATAAATACAGCAACAGATAAGCAAAATTTGAAGGAGACGAGACAGAGACAGAAAAATAACAATTGCAGGGACTTGCGAATTTCAGGAATAGAAATTGGCCTTTGAGCGTTCAAGGTGGCAAGTGCCCCCCTGCGATAAGGTTGATTGTTTGGAGTAATGAGGCTTAGTTGTTCCATGGTCTCAGTAGTTTTGCCAGACCCCCCCTAGGGGGGGGTCAACACCCCCCCCCAGAAAATGACGTACACCCCCCCCAGAAAAATTAGACAACACCCTTGTGAGGATGGTGTGTGAATCAGTTTGGCTGGCTGCCAACAGGACACATCTAGCCCGTGCTATTGGCTCGTCCTGGCAGGAAATTTGACCTCTTGAACATCAATTTTGCCCCAAAATGAACTCTCAAATTTCAAAATTTCCTCAGCTTCTGGGGGCTCCGCCCCCCAGACCCCCCGCCAGGGGCTCCGCCCCTTGGAACCCCGCTGGGGCGCTGCCCCAGACCCCGATTACTGGGGGGCTCCGCCCCCCAGACCCCCCATCTTGCTGCGCCCAGATTCTTCTGCGAAATAAGACCCCCTGGAAATCTTCACACCCCCCCCCAATTTCGAAATCCTGGCACAACCATAACTGCATGATCTGGTGTTGAGAACATTGATTGATTGATTGATTGAATGACTGTATTTTGTGGGGGTTTCCCCACTATCATACATAACAATAACACTTCTGCACAAAACAAAAATAATAAGAAACGTCAAAAACAGGAAAAACAGGCACGAGAAATGGGGCAGACAAATTACAAAGACGAGAGCAAGATCAAATGTGTTTCCCTTTCATGACATGTTGCTGAGAGACAAATTTCTGGGTTTATGGAGCAATTCGTATATTTTGAAATCCGAAAAATTAATTTTCAAGCTCCTGTGGAGAAAACAGAACATCTGCTCTAAAACTTTCAAGTCTAATCAAATTTGGCCAGAAACTCAATTTACAACAAGGACAGCAGCCTGCGCCTTAGAATTGATGTACTTAAAGGTTGGGACAGCACAGAGGCTGGGAGTGAATTCCAGTCCGCTATTGCTCGGGACATAAAGGAAAACTTCCCTATATCTCTCTTAAATGCTAACGGCTTTATCTTATAAGGATGGTCATGGCGACTGTAAAAAGATGGAGGCGTAATCAAGGAAAACAAATTTCCCCACCCTCCGGAGTTGCCAAGGATTCGATAAAGACACAAAATGCGGTGGACCTTTCTTCTCTCAGCAAGCTTAGGCCAACCGAGCTGAGCAATCACTGCGGTGACGCTGCTCCGTTTACGGTAGTCCCCTACAACAAAGCGAGCAGCGCGCCTTTGAACACGTTCCAAAGAATCACAATGGGAAGTGAGATGAGGATCCCAAGACGTTGATGCATACTCAAGAATTGGTCGGACCAAAGTAAAGTAGGCAAGCTCGCGAAGTTTCTTTGGACATTTTCTAAAATTCCGTTTTGCATAATAAAGTGAACCATTGGCTTTTTTCGAAACAGCTGCAACCTGACGGGACCAATCAAGTTTACAATTTAAAACAACTCCCAAATATGATGCGTCAGTTTGGGGAATAAGATTTTGTCCATCCAGAACGTATGTAAAATTGTTTGCTATGCTCCGCCCTCTGCAAAAATGAATAACTGAACATTTAGATGGATTCAGTTTCATGGAAGAGGTCGAGCACCAATCGGATATTGCTGCCAAATCAGCTTGTAAAGCCTGAGAATCCAAAGGACTGGCGATATTCCTATAGATTAAGCAATCGTCAGCAAATAATTTTATTTTGGATCGCATTGCACCAACAATGTCATTAATGAAAATCAAGAACAGTTGAGGACCCAAGATACTTCCTTGTGGGACACCAGAAGTAATAGGCAAGGGTTTCGAGAAAGTATCATCAATTTTTACAACCTGCGTCCGCTCAGACAGGTAGCCTTTCAACCAACTGAGAGTAACTTTATCCAGGCCCATGAAGGCTAATTTCTTCAGAAGTATGGAATGGCTTACAAGGTCAAATGCCTTACAAAAATCAATCAAAACTGCGTCAACTTTTGATCCTTGGTCTAGCAGCATGGCTATTTCTTGGCTAAAAGCGGCTAGTTGCGTTTCACAAGAATAACCAGGACGAAAACCATGCTGCGCTTCATGATTGCGCAACATGATTGCAGTTGAGAAAATTGGGCTTTTTGGAAAGTGGAAGGTGTGGCAGCTTGCTTTCCCGGAAAAAACATAATGTTGATTTTTGCTCAAAAACCCACACTGGAGATCGGATCCGGAAAGTCGTTTCCGAAAAAATCTGGATTTCAATGACCGACATGAAATCTTTTTAAAAAAAATCCATTGCGACAGCCTGCCCCGCCCCTTGTGAATTTTTCCTCTCCCGCGCTGATAAAGCAACTGCCAGGGTAGAAATTCTCATCACGATTACAGCAACGGCCGCGGTGAGGGCCTCGAAAACTTGCTCGAAAGAACCTCTCAAAACGGCTTGCATGATGTGTTCAAGCATTGGGGGCGAGAATGGCAAGCATACGAGTGAAAAACACCATTCTGACAACTGAGAAAAATGTCAAAATTTTCGTGGAAAACCTTATGGTGAGCTGCTTCCGTCGTGCGAATTATAAGAGCGCATCATCCTTGCTGGTGGACTTTGAATTTCCCACAGAACCATAGAGCTTGGAAAACACATTAGCAATTTCTGTTTGTTATTCATGGATCGCACGGAACGGAACCTATCAACATCCAAAGCAAACTGACAAAATTTTAACTGCTTCCCGTCTAAATTCTCTTTTACAGCTCATTGTCCTCCACGATCAATTCCATGACGATGATGATTTGCGAAGATTTCCTCAAAGACATTGGAAAATACCAAAGAGCAAACGAAGCCCAAAAGCTAAAAATTGCTAAATGTTTAGGTAATCAAAAGTACAGAGAGTTCTGCAGAGATTTCTTCGCTTTCTTATTTTCAATTTTGAGACTGCTTATTGTGTTTCGTCAAGGTAAGTCGTTCCCATACCGGTGTATGTTTCTTGCATACCTTCTCGCAGCCATTGAAAAGTCTATAACGTGCATACAAATAACAAAACAGGTAAAGATGAATAGAAATGACAAAATAAATGAACACTTAAATATATTTTTTCCCGCAGAAAACTGGTTGCTTCGACACTTTTCTTTCTTTTTACTCATATACAGGCCTTGTCAAAGACTGCAGACGACATGTCTGCAGTCTTTTTCACATGCAGCTTGTCATGTGACAAAGACTTTACATTGTGTGATAATATTTTTCAAGTTCAACTTGGCTCAATAGCGGATTCTTCTTCTGGTGTGTCGGGACGCCACAATCGGAATTCGGAACTTGGAATCGGAACAAAGTTTTCAAAATCATGAAAATTCGTAAACCAGAATTTAGGCATTTTTCTAATGTTTCGGAATTCCGAAAACACGGAATTCTGTCGACACATTTAGAATTTTAGGTTCCGCGTGTTCGAGGTCCCGTAGTTTGAAATTTTTCGACGAAGCGGATTTTTTCGAAGATCTGATTTTTTGAAAGGTCGGAAAGGTCTTTGTCATCATCACAACGCAACCAAGTGTCAAATGATACGCAAACATAAGCGCGAAGTTTTGACCCAACTTAGAATTGCCAATTCTGCTCAGCCTTAATTTATAGGACGACTTGCCCTATTTGTCTTAAGTCCTTATTTGTCTTAAGTTTTACCGTTTGCGTAAATCAAACTATATATTTCTCTCATTTTCGGCAGGCATGAAGGCTTGCACCTTAACTGCTGTGTCATTTACGAACTACGCTGCTTTGGCTGATTGGGGACATACTCCTGTTGTTTATTAGGTTTTCTCATCGGGATTGCAGCACTCGGAACTTCATTTATCGTCAGCAACTTCCGTGGAGTTCTTCAGGCTGTGATATCACTGAATGGATGTGTCAACGGCCCCATACTTGGCTTATTCCTTCTCGGATTATTGGTACCATTTTCAAACAAAACAGTATGCACAGCTTCAAATTTCTTTACATATTTGTCCTTGCATTAGTTCGCGTTTATTGCAACAAGATTTTCAATTTCTTCATCCATGGCTATTGTGTAAAGTTCAGGCAGCCAATTTATGTACTCCGTCTGACCGGGTCGGTTTTCGAATATCCGAAGCGTGTGTAGCCAGCATGCAGCTGATTGCTTAATTCTGTTATCAGCAAAATCGTCGTCAGCAAGCGATGAGCTTTCAGCACCCAGTCGCGATCTGGTTCACAGCTGCAGGTTCAAAACGCGCCGCAAAAATCAAAACAACAGAATACCGGTTGTTTGGTGATTATCATGAGCTAATCGATATTGCAAGCACAAATATAATAAAAAATAGAAGGCCAGTTTATGCGTTGATGCAAACCGTACACTCTTTTTTGAAAATTTCAATGCAGACTGAAAATAAAACTAAAGAGAGTCCATTCATTCACAGACAGAACTTTACAACCCCAGGCAGCATTTCATGCGCCGTTTTTTAAATAATAAAAAGGCCGGCGCCAAGCGCCTGCCAAACAAGAGCCATACCGGCGCCAAGTGCACCTACGGTATAAAAATGTCCGGGCCTAATGGCCGACCTGGCGTATCATTTGGCGCAAGAAAAGCCCATGCGAATCTTTGCGCCGAATGGCACAGGAAAAGCGCATGCGCCAGGCGCAGAATTTACGCAAGAAATACCCACGAAAAGCCCATGCGAATCTTTGCGCCGAATGGCGCAGGAAAAGCGCATGCGCCAGACGCAGGATTTACGCAAGAAATACGCACGAAAAGCCCATGCGAATCTTTGCGCCGAATGGCGCAGGAAAAGCGCATGCGCCAGGTGCAGGATTTACGCAAGAAATACCCACGAAAAGCCCATGCGAATCTTTGCGCCAAATGGCGCAGGAAAAGCGCATGCGCCAAGCGCAGGATTTACGCAAGAAATACCCATGCAAAGCCCATGCGAATCTTTGCACCGAATGGCACAGGAAAAGCGCATGCGCCAGGAGCAGGATTTACGCAAGAAACACCTACGAAAAGCCCATGCATATCTTTGCGCCTTATGGCACAGGAAAAGCGCAAGCGCCAGGCGCAGGATTTGCGCAAGAAATACACATGACACCGGTTATGCCGAAACTCAACCCAAAACGGATTAACACCGGAAAAACAATTCAACAAAGCCAAACGTCCCCGGTCGCGAATTTGTCAAACACACCGGATTTTCTAACCTCGTCCTGCGTCATACGCAATTTTCTGACCTGTCACGCACTTCAGTTGATTGAAACTTAACGAAAGCTAACTGAACCTGACCAAACTCGTCACAAACACTGCCTCATTGTTCGCCCAATGCCTCTGATCAGCCTTCAATAAATTGTGAAGAAAAAATGTTTGCCATTCATATTTTTGCCTTCATATTTTTGCCATGGGTGATGGGATTCGAACCCACCAACAATGGACAACATCGATTTTACGAGTAGACATCTTATCCACTCGGCCAATCGGTAACTGCAGAAAATCGCACCTGGAAATTGCCTTTAAACTAATTGATTTATGTTGCGGTTAACTTT
>JASGXE010013550.1:0-12016 GCA_030068105.1 Sinentomon sp. SZTP_YWyxl
TTTGCCAACTTGAATTTCTTTGTCATGAACTGATAGTTTGGAGGAATAGTTTGATCAAGGTAGCTAGTTCGTGAATTAGTTTCTACGTTCGCCAAGCTGATATTGCCGACTTCTGTTCCGGGTGAGACAAGTTTCTGATGGAAATCAAAATGGCCGCCGTCGATGTCATGAACTTTGGTTCCAAGTAAGAATTAAGAACTGTTTGGGGAGTTCTCCTGTGAATTCGATCGGGCAGAATGTTGTTTCTCTGAGACAGCACACACACACAAAGGCTGAAATGCTGTCACCTTGAGTCAGTTGGTGGTTCCAGAAACAGTAAAAATCTAGAACTGTGGTGATTGAAGAAGGCAATTGGTGGGTGCCAGTCAGTTCACAGCAAACACTGACTTGCCAAATTCCTGACCTGAGACGAACTTTGAACTGATTTCGGACAACTGAAAGGTCAGATGAGCAGTTGCAGATGCTGTTGCCGAGGCGATTGATGAAGTCAAGCATGGAAATTACATTCCCACAGCCTGGCTGTGTGGCCTGATGACTCAACATACAGCTACTGATCGCTTCGTTCATTCAGTTGCGCCCTGTCCTTCCCACTGCAGTCCCTGTCCCTTTAATTAGTATCTGGCCAGTAGGTAAGTAGGAATGTGCCAATAGGGCAAGGTAGTGCTAAGGAGCGCGCTGAGGGGTTTTAGGTAGGGGATTTTGTTTCTTCTAGTCATGCCGGCTTTGCTGTAAAGTTTCATTGATGCTCTCTTTTAAACTGTGTTTCATTTGTGTTTGTCCAGGAGTGTGTGAGTATGAGTGTGGGGGGAAAATTTAATCGTTTCTCAGATTTTTATTTGATTGTTAGTTGCATTTCAGAAGTTTAGTTTTTGTTGCAAATGGCTGGAGACTTTTAGAGAAGGAAGATGTAAATAAACGGCAAGGCTTGGTATTTTGAAGAAATTTGCTTCATTAATTTTGAGTGAGAGGTCATAAACATTCTTGTGGGGAGAAGTGATATTTTCATATGATGTGATCCAATTTGTTTGGGGAATTGAGTTTGTGAAATGACTTCATGGCTCACTTTTGCAAGAGTTTTTAGTGTGTAGGAATTATTTATTTCTGTGATGCGGGATACTGAGAGATACCCGAATTGGTGTTTGTTTTGAGTGGCTAAATTCAAATTAAAAAGAAGCTCCGCCTCGAAGGAGTGTTGCGACTTTTGGAGAGAGTGATAGAGTTTTCAGGTATTTTGGCTTAGCCAAAATTGCGTAGGTTGTCAGATTTGTTTATTGCCGATCTCGATGATGCCCGCTGTTTTTTTTGAAAGGTGCGTAGGTGTTTAGGTAGCAGAAGTGAGCCAAAATCTGGTGAAGACATACGTGATTTTTCCCCTTGAAGTGAGCTAGCCGGAGGCCCTTTAGAGTTTACCCCAGTGAGAGAAGGGGAGGGTCACGTTTCACATGCGAAGCAATATCTTTGAAGTGGAAGGTAAAGGTTTCGGAAGTGACTAAAACGCTGAACCTGCTTGTCCTGCTTGTCTTGCTTGTCCTGCTGGTAATGGCCAGGTTAGGGTTAGGTCAGGGTTAGGTGAGGTTATTTTGGGTTAGGATAACCTAATCTAACAATAACCTAACCTATTTAACCAGAACCAGCAGGACAAGCAGGTTTCCAGCAGGACAAGCAAGACAAGCAGGACAAGCAGGTTCAGCGTTTTAGTCACACCCAAAGGTTTCTGCTGCCTATGAGTGAGGGTGGTTGGAGATTTTTTGTTTTTCTTTATCTATTTTTTCGGATCCGATCTGGTGCATTACCACGGGGTTGATATACATGAGGTTTGGGAAAGGGTAGGGGACCCACGCCCAGACCTAAGCCGGGAACCTGCCCGGAGACGGCGGCCCATGTTGACCGCCCCCCCCACTGCGTGGTCAGTGCAAAACCGTTTTCACGCAGCTGGGAAGAGGGAGTGTGCGTACTGCTGGCGAACGCCGCTGGTGCTTCCGTGACTCCCTGCGCTAGTTAACCGAGCTTATGCCGGACAGCGCTCACGCCGCGTGACTGACACAAGGCAAACCATTCCCCCATTGTTGTGCACTGGAAAGGGGAAGTCTCATCTCTATTTCATTTAATTCACTTTCTTGCATCTCTTATTTCTTTCTTGTATTTCTTTATGTCATCTTTATTTCTTTTCTTTTCTTTTTATTCTTTTTAAAAGCTGCCTCTGTTGAAGTTGCTTTGCCTCCTTCCTTCATACTTTTTTCTCTTTCTTTTTTTCTCCTGTTTTAGATATAGATAATAAACGAATGTCAAGGTGAGCAGTTGGATGAACTGTTGTAAGGGATGTCTGATGAACTCAGGAGATGACACGGAATGAAGGACGAAGGAGGTGTCGATTAATGACGAATGTGAAGGTGAACAGTTGGACGAACAACTGGGGTGAGGGATGTCTGACGAGCTCGGGTGATGACACTGAGTGGATGACGAAGGAGGTGTAATGACGATGCCTAACCCGGGAGATGATTGATCTGACGCTGAGCAAATGATGAAGGATTTAGCCAAAATTCAAAGCTAAGTTTTTCTGTTTCGCTTTCATTCATTTTTTGTCTTTAGGTAGGTAGGTAGGCCTGACTTAAACTTATCTTAGATTCCAGGGCAAGAGGAGCTTTGAACATGTTTGTGAAGGAGCAGTCTCGTTCGCATCTTTTGATGTTTTGCAGTGTGGTTCAAGTTTGAGTTGGGCTAGATAGTGGTTAGGTATTTCTATAATGTAGGTATGTAATTTTGTGTTTCGCTGGGGTTTTGTGAGTGAGTGAAAGATGTTTTTCTTCAATTGTTTTGTCTTTTTAGTCGAAAGTAAATTTTAGGTTGTGGGTTTTTGCTGAAAAGTAGGGCTGCTGTGCGAATCGGCTTTCGAATCGAATCCTGCGAATCGAATCCCTGAGGTTCGAATCTCGAATCGAATCCGAATCAGTTGTCCAATTTCGAAGCGAATCCTTTCGAATCGAATCCTTTTCTTCAAATCTCCAATCTTGATTCGAATCCCACCACATGTCTCGAATCGAATCTTTTCGAATCGAATCTGGTCAGATTCGCGATTTTCGAATCGAATCCTCGAATCGAATCATGATTCACACAGTCCTACAGGACAGTAAACGTGAATTTTATTGTGGGCATTGCTCAGTGACACTTGTGAGCACTGTTTGGTTCCAAGTTGTGGCATACCTACGGGACTGTGGATCAATTTGGAAATTTGAAAAGATTTGAGATTTGATTCAAATATTTTTCGAATCATCGCAAAATCCCGAATCGAATCATTGCGAATCGAATCCTTTCCGTCGAATCTCGAATCCTGGTTCGAATCTTGCCACATTTTTCGAATCACATCTTTTCGAATCGAATCTGGCAAGATTCGAAATTGTCGAATCGAATCCTCGAATCGAATCAAGATTCGCCCAGCCCTACCGAAAAGAAGGCATCATACCTTACATCTTGTCTTGTCTTGTCGATGCTCCTGAGCGCAGAAGTGGATTGGGAAAAAAATATGCAGTTGCGAGACCAAGGCAAGCCTTTCCCTCCCGCACACCTATTGTTTTCCCAATCCGCTTCTGCAAGCGCCTCTCTGACAGGTTTTTGAGAATTCCAGCCAATTTCAACATTTAATTTTCTTCCAAACGAACCAAACCTGAGCTGACCTTCCAAGCCTCATCCAACCCAAGAAAGTGTTGCGAAGCGGTGGCAAACATGCCAAATGGCAAAAAGCGACGGCAAGGCAAAAATTCCAAAATTGATGACGTCGAAATTTCAGACGACGGGATTGGCTCTTGCGAGTTCCTGTGTGCGGAAGTGGATTGGGGAAAAAATGTGCTTCCCTCATTTTTTGGAGAGAAGAGAGTTGGCATTTGGTTCAGACAATCACGCGTGGCACGTGTGCGGGAGGACTCATCCACAGCATCTCAGAATTGGCACCACCGCATGCACCGCGCAGGGTGCATCTCAAGAAAATAAACGTTTTCCAATTTTCTTGAAAATTTGTGTTTGAGATGTGGCGGAAAAGGTTTGGTGACTGGGTTTGGTCGGATGAGTTGGAAAAGACAGTGAAGAAAACAGCAAAAATTACCTTTCTTAACCCCAACCGAATCTACCCCAACCCACTGTGAATTCGCAACACCCCTGTGCGTTGCACACCGGGTGTTGCGACACAACATCTGCATTTGGTTCAGGTGCATTCCTTGGTTGCCAGAAAGACATCGCGTGAAATTTGATATCCCCAGTTTAAAATTACTGTGATCCACGAAAGATACCACGCGAAATGTGATGTGCCCAGCAATTGTGGCAATCAAGGACTTGCATTTATTCGAAATCAAAATCACAGTGTGGACACTGATTTCCTTTTTTAACATTTCCTTTCCCCCCGCTGTTTTTCACCCATCATTTTCCAATTATAGGTACCCTTGGGAGATTATCGGAAATCGGCTCTTGCATCGGCTCTTGATAATCGACTTTGGCATCTGAAAATTGGGGATTGGTTGAATTTCTGACACCAAACGATTTTGGGACGAAAAACCATTCGATCCAAAACGCATTCGCAGATTAAAAACCATTCGAACAAAAACGCATTCGATCCAAAGGCAATTCGGACCAAAATTCATTCAGACCAAACGCGGTTCGGACCAAAGTACATTCTGGTCTAAAATCAATTCGACCCAAATAATGTTCGATCCACTTCTCCCTTTCCGCAAAGAACCGCGCAGATGGAGACCGCGATTTTAAATCTGAACAGAATCACATCTTGGATCCACTTTTGTTTCGGTTTTTTACTTTAATCCCGAACGGTTAGGTTAGGTTAGGTTCGGTTAGAATGCTTTTGCTTTACTTTATTCTGGAGCGGGTTAGGTAATAGAAAACGGTTGCATTATAATTCAAATAACACCACTCCCATTGGTTAAATCAGCACAACAGCCGCAGCAGCGCAGCAGCTATAATACTTTTCGATAATCTTTCGGTCCAGTGCACATTCGATGCAAACGACATTCGATCAAAACGCCACTCGAACCAAATCAAATTCGGCGTAAAATTCATTCGGAGAAAAACACATTCGGACCAAAAGCCGTTCCATCTCAAGTTCTTTCGGACAAAAAACCATTCGAACCAAAACTCATTCGACCCAATGGCAATTCGGACAAAAGCCATTTGGACCAAAAGCCGTTCGGACCAAAGTACCTACATTCGGCTTAAAATTCATTCGACCCAATTTACATTTGAACGCATTATGACCAAAAACCATTCGAAGCAAAACGAATTCGATCCAATGGCAATTCTGGCAAAAACTCATTGGGACCAAAGGCCGTTCGGACAAAAGTTCATTCCACCCTAATGACATTCTATCCACTTCCCCCTGTCCCTGGGACATGCACAAACAGTCGATCACATCACATGCACCACCCAATGTCGTTCCAGGTGGAAGACAGAATTTCCTTCCAATAAACTCTTGCAGGTCCAGTGTCCAAGATTGTCAAGTGTTCAAGACTCTTGTTCATCTTGTGGTCCTGTTTGGCCATGCACAACAACCAAACAGGGATGTCATTTTGGGACGTCATTGCCGATTTTCGTCGGGGGCGCACCAATTTTTTTTTTCATGACCAATCCGGGAAGGATCTGAGCACGGCCAAGAGGGTATCTTGGGTCGGAGTTCCAATGGGGAGAGCGTCTGGCGGGCGGGAACTGAAAAAAAATTAAGGGTTCATTTTGGGTGCAACATTGTTGTTTTGAGGGTCAAATTTTCTGTCAGAGGGCGAGTCAAAGCACATGCATGCACAGGGCCCAGGGCAGGGGGCAAGCGAACAGTTGGGTAACACTGAGCACTTCTTGGCAGAGGACACAAAGCAGGAGCGGAATTTCATTCACATGCAGCAGCAGCTCTCCCTTCTTACCGCCTCTCTCTTTTCCGCGCAGGTCAGCGGAGAAACAAATTCTGGCATCTGATTGAGCCAGGGGGGTGATGGCCATGTGCGATGACCTGCGAGAACGGTTATAGTCAGTCTACACCTGCGAACGCCTTCTTGGCACGTGGCAGGGGGTGTTCTTGCAGTGTTACTGTGGTCGGTTTAGCTGGGATTTCGGCGGGGACCGGCATACACTGGTCAGTGCAACTGCTCCAGCACCCACACCAATCCAGGCCGACCACAGCCATCATTGCTGCCAGTTTTCCGGCTACAGCCACCCACAGGATGACCGGACCGGGCAGCACCATTGGAAATTATGTGGCTTCTGTCTATTGTTACCTGCTAACCTGCTAGCCTCTCTTGGACTGGAGCTTGGTGTTCTTTAACGTGCAGTGTGTTGATAGCATGATCGGAGCCGAGCGTCTTTTTTTCCAAGATACATGCCTTTTTAATTGAGTTTGAGAGTGAAAAGGAACCACACACGACAAAAAACAAATGAGGGAGAGCCGGCACATGACAAAAAACAAATGAGGGAGAGCCGGGAGTGCAAAACTTTTGAAAACTGTCTTTTTTGCTTTGTCTTTTTGCAACTGATGTTTCGATTCCTCCGAAGTTACCCGCCGGTGCTTCCGATGCCGGGTTGGGAAGGCGATTGGCCGCATCGGATCGGACGCATTGGAAACATCGGATGCATCTGAAGCCTCAGTGCATCTGAAGCGCATGCATGTCAGTCAATGCATGAAGCGCATGCATGCAGTCAATGCATCTGAAGCGGCGGGGAACTTCGGAATCATCGGAAGCATGGCCGCACGATCTCAGCCTGTGAATGAACAGGAAGGCCGAAGGCGGCGTGGATGAAGAGGGTTTTCAGAAGTGGAGCGCCAATGGCATTCCTTTTCGTTGTTTCAGGCAGAGAAAGACATTGAACAGCGCCGTGTGGATCCAGCTTTCTTCGACCATGTGTGGGGCCCCAGCCCCCAAACTCCGTTTGTTTTGTTTTGATTCTTTCGAAACGGCAAGTTTAAAAGAAAAAACTTCTTTTTGAACGTTATGAGGCAGTTGGTTTCATACAGGATAAAATAATTCCTTTTACCACTCACGTGATGAAATGGCGATCGTGTTCTTTGGAAAAAAGACAACGAAGCCCGAGCAGAAGAATTGTTCCTGGATGGGATGAAATTGTCATCACGAAATGATGTTTGACCAACATTGTTTCGTGATGATCATTTCATGCATCGTAAAAATGTGACACGCCCAAACAATGGGAACACACAATTAAACACCATTTCATTTCCGCAGTTCTTCGCCTTCCTTGCTTGTACCATGTCACCACGGTATCATTTCGAGGGGTGTCGGCGACCGCTTCCCATCGGGAACTGCCCCCAGCAGCTTGCTTGCTGCCTGGCATGGGGAAATTTAGCCTCCAGAACACGAATATGACACCTAAAACTTTCCCCAAATTTCAAAAATTCTTCATCTTCTGGGGAGCTGGACCCCTGACAGGGGCTCTGACTCTTGGAACCCGGAACCCCGCTGGTCCTCCACCCCAGGCCCCGATTACTGGCCCAGACCGCAAACTGAGTCAGTGCTCAGATGCCCCCTGCGAAAGCCTGAAATGAAGCAACTGCATGCCACCACGGCGATGATCCTACAGGTGCTCGAAGATGAATGCGAAGTGCGAACAAAGTGAATCGACACTGTACCACACCAACTGACGGACAACAGAGTGCCACTCCACCCATTCAGCCAAGCCACACAGTCAGCCCACATGCACGCGTCGTTCAGTTCTGCGGGATGCGGGAAAGAAAGAGATTCGAGACTCGGACTGTTTGATGTCCTTGGTCTCGTCATGTTCGCGCAGCTGAAACTGTGTCGCTTACTTCAAGGCGATGTTTTTGTTGAACAAACATGCTCTTTTGGAAACAGCACCACTGGCGCAAAGGGAGGAAACAATTCTTTTAGGTGATCTTCGCTTTTTGATTTTTAACTGCAGAAGAATATGTGGGAGATAACATGTGGGAGATTTGTGAACTATTCCATATCAATGAATCCAAAATTACCAAGACCATTCCAAGCCATATTTTCCATCAAGTGAAATGGGTGGCGTTAGCCCTTCTCACATGTCTTCCCCATAATGGGCCATTATGCACGATTTGTTCATGGACCACCATGGCCATCTTCGCTGGTGGACCACCATACCATCCCACCGATATGCATAGACCTGTTGGAGCAGCATATACCTACCTATCACTTCAATTGATGTGCCATTTTTTCTGTCATGTGAAATTAATAGGTGTCGCTGGTCCATCTCATACCATCAATACCCAGAATTTATATGGGCCACAGAGCACTGCTGAACCACTTTTGTTCTTGCATCACCAATGCAACTCACAAGCATGTACCAATTCGAAGAGCAAAGACCTCTGCAATCAATGGGCCATAAAAAGTCTCCGTCAAGTGAAATGGGCGGCGTTGGTCCATCACACCGCCATAATCCAGAATTCTAAATGGGTCATTCTGCACGATATGTTTCATGGGCCACCGCGGCTCGTGGTGGTCCAACTTGGTGGGTGGACCAACTTCCCACCCATATGCATGGGCCAGTCATGGAAGTAATAAAGAAACCTGGAAGCAACAAAGCCCAGCGAAAATGGTTCCAGGTTGTGTTTCACTTTTCATCCGCAAATGCGCCACCATGTTGGCAAGAGCGACGGCGGAGCCGCCTGAAATGCGCGACAGTCAGCGGTGCGACGCCCACAAAAATGGAATTTTCTCTGCAACCTGGTGACGGATTTTGATGAAACTTTCTGTGGTAGAAAGTTGAAAAATGAGGGAATTCAGATATGTATGATGATCCGAAACTTTCTGCAGGTAAAACTCCCAATCATTTGACAAATCTGACGTGTTGTTGTGAAGATGTTAACAAATTCCGGGTTATTGCCACACATTTTCAATGTTTGTGCGATTTCTTCCGTTGTAACATGGTTTCCACCAGTGGAAGAGTTGTAGGGGAAGCTTTCACCTTTCCAAAAACACCAAAAGCGTTGCATTTGAGCGCCATTTGACTGTTTTATCAAGCGAAGGTATGCAAACATTGTTTTGTTTTCGACACAAAACATGCGTCATCAAAATTGACTGGGAACACAACCAGCCGAGTTTGCAAACAAGAAAGAAGCCACCATCGGAAATAACAGTGCAACGCATGCCGCTCGGATTAAGAGGAATGAACTGGGGGAGTTTTCAGAAAAGCTGGGTGGTTCAGTGGTTCGGTGAACAGTCTTGCGTGCTAGAGGGCCCAGGTTCGATTCTCCGTCCCCAAAAGTTTTTTTTTTTCTACTGGTTTGTGGACATTGTGGCAGCAGGCGTTCACCGAGGCTGAAGGGCCACACCAGGCAGCAAATGGGAAGGTTTGAATTGGCTTCAATTCCGTCGAAGCCAAATGAAAAACGATGAATTCCTTGTGCGCTTGAACGCGACACCGCTCGAAAACACGAAATTGTGGGAAGTGGGTTTTGAAAGTTTTTTCCGCAGACGAATCGGGGCACATCCCGATTTTGCGCGTGGAAAAAAGCAAAATAAAACGAAACTTAACCCAACCTAAGCAGCCAAACATTCCCCTTTGCCAATCCTTCCCTTTTACCTAAACTACAGGGTGTCCCGAAAACATTTCGCCCAAATTCGTGGAGATGTTCCTGATGGCAAAACAAACCGAAATTAATCTGTGAAACATTTTGCGCCGGGCCTCCATTTCCATGAAAACCACCAAAGTCCCCCAAAATGGACCCATTTGCGGCATTCATGGGGGAGGTAAGATTTCATCGCAGAACTGTCCAATTTTCAGGACAGGTTCTACGTATCGGGGAAAACAAAAATATTCAGTGACAAAATTACCTACGAGCCCCCATTTTTACGCAGTGCCCCCCAAAAATAAAAAAGCCCGATTTGTGGTGGTCTTGTTTTAACTTTGATATTAAAAGAGTAAGTCACCGCACAAAACTAATTTTTCGAGGACAGATTCCCAAATGTAATCCGAACAAAAAATGTTCAGGAAGAAAATTACTTAGACCCCCTATTTCCACGCAATAGCCACCCAAAAACCGGTGAAAATCGTCTCTTTTTCATGGTAACCTAGTGGGTCGCCGTCAGGGTTGCCATGCATGGTTATTGGGGGATTACATGGAAATGGGGGCCGGAGCAAAAGTTTTACTGATTAATTTTGATTTGTTTTGCCATCCATTTTGATATCAGTTTTGATTTGTTTTGCCAAATCTCCACGAATTTTGGCGAAATGTTTTCGGGATACCCTGTATATTATTCTTTGTTCAGAGTGATTTCTTTCTTTTTGTGGTCGGTATTTTTGTTTGGGGTTTTCGATGGACAAGTGCTCCAATTCGTGCGGTTGAATCATCAAGTGCGGACATGTGCGTTGAAAGTCCTCAAATTTTTGTCCTTGTTTTCTTTTTCTTCACGTCGAAAATAATTTTTTTTCACCGTTCAAAAACATTGACTCATGTTCCGCAGATTGGCAGGAACTGAGCTGATTCCGAAATCGTTATTTCCAGAGAGCCCAATTTGGAGATTCCAAAAGGGTTCTAAAAAAGGTTCGAATTCGAACCCTTTTTCGATAACGAAAGACTGCCGTTTTGGCAATGGATATTGGGACTGGAATTATTGAGATTGTTTACCTTTGTCCAAATTTGGATGATCAAGTTCGTTTCCAAGTCCCTTCTGCCTTGTTCTTTCTTCCAGCTTCCGTTCTTGGCGAATTTTGCTGCCGCTCCCCAACGGCCGCATTTCAAAAAAGCTGTCATGGGCTCAAGGGGCCGTCCTCGTAATTTTAACAAGTGAAAAATGCCAAATTGATCCAAAATTCCACAAAATGCATGCTGTGAAGAACTCCGTCCTTCCGATCTGCTGCCAGGGCTCCACGCCATGGAATTCCGCTGAGGGCTCGTCCGCATTCGCATTGACCCATGCATGCGACACTATGCCTACCGCTCTTTTCAGTCAGAAGTGCCTGGAAATTTTTTCCGATGTGCTCTCACGGACAGAATTTTGGGGGCATCGGTCTCAGTCGAGAAATGCCTCGCCGCGGCTCACTTTTTCCTCCCTCGCATGTGCTCTTGGCTTGCCCTGGTGGGAAATTTGATCTCTGGAACACCAATTTTCCCCCAAAATGTACCTTGGTTTTTTAAAATTTTATCAACTTGTTGGGGTCTTCGCCCCCAGACCCCCCACCGGGGGCTCTGACCCTTGGAACCCCGTTGGGGTTCTGCCCCAGACCCCGTTTATTGGTGATCATCGCGACAAGACCCCCGTCTGGGCGGGGGTCTTGTCCCTCCCAGACGGGGGTCTGGGTGGGACAAGGCAACGATAACGCTTACCTTTGACTCGGCAAGCGTTATCGTTTATTCTGTCTTAAACTGAATTTCTTTTGCCCAGCAGAAAAGTTGCTGTGGTTTTAGGCACATCCTAGAGCCTGGTGGTAGGTAGTGCATTCCACCCAAAAATAAAAACAAAAATAGTCAAAAAGGAAAACGGAATGCGCGTTTTGCATCGCACACTGTGTCCTTTTCCCATTCTTTTGCCAACGTGGTGGCGCATTTGCGGCAGAAAAAAGGAAACACAAGGTGGAACCATTTCGGGCTGCAGAGAGATGGCGCTCTGTTACTTCTAGTTATTTTATTAAACTTCTTTTCTGTCATGTGAAATTAATAGGTGTCGCTGGTCCATCTCATACCATCAATACCCAGAATTTATATGGGCCACAGAGCACTGCTGAACCACTTTTGTTCTTGGATCACCAATGCAACTCACAAGCATGTACCAATTCGAAGAGCAAAGACCTCTGCAATCAATGGGCCATAAAAAGTCTCCGTCAAGTGAAATGGGCGGCGTTGGTCCATCACACCGCCATAATCCAGAATTCTAAATGGGTCATTCTGCACGATATGTTTCATGGGCCACCGCGGCTCGTGGTGGTCCAACTTGGTGGGTGGACCAACTTCCCACCCATATGCATGGGCCAGTTGGAACAGCAGAGACCCCTGCAATCAGTGGGCCATTGTTTCCATCAAATGACATGGGTGGCGCTG
>JASGXE010013551.1:0-11974 GCA_030068105.1 Sinentomon sp. SZTP_YWyxl
AGCTGATCGCTAACTCTAAGTCTAGCCAGCCCAGAATCAAATACTGCAATTTCGAATAGGTATGTCAGTATCTCTGAACATTATTTTAGTCGTGCTGGCATCCACAAAGTTTCTAAATTGCAAATATTTTTGCAACAAAAAAAAACAAAAATGTTACACATATTCTAGAGAGTCAGAAACGAGTTGTAGACACAGGTTACACAAAAATATGTTCATCAAAAAATCTGGAATTTGAAACTGAAGTTCACAATAATTTGGTAAAGAAAATCAACAAATCTGTGGCCCATACCCATCTACGAGGTGAGCCAAGGATTCCTTGCACAGGTCGGTCGGTTGTTGACATTCACACGACGCATGATTTAGAAAAGGCATCATCGGGACCAGTCTTTATAAGTAGGTATGTGAATACCTATTGTTTTGGTTTAGGAAGATTATTGAAGGGTTCGACTTTGAATGAAAAGGAATGAACTAGCAATTTTTCGAAAATCGTTTTCTGCATTTTTTCCCCCTTTGAAGAAAGTTTTTTCTTTTTCTTTTGTGGCGAAGGACTGATGTGAATATTGTGTAAAAATGAATGGAAAGGCTTACTCGTATGAACAGAATGTGTTGTTTGGAGCAACGACTCCCAAAAACATGATCTGTTTGCAGTCTCTCACAAAAACGGCTTCTGGAAAATCGCTGGCTCAATTTATTCTTCTCCATTTTAACCATTCTTTGACCTTTGCTTTTACTTTGAATGGTTTCTTTTCCCATATTTTATGATTTTCTTGGCTGTTGCAGTTTTATCCTTAGCATTCGAGAGCTGCCTGGCAGACAGAGACGAATTTCAGTGTCGATAGGGGAATGTAGTTAGGTATGTCCCAGTGGCCCAATTCTCGATCCGCGCCCGTAGTCCAGGGGTGGAGCATGCAAAGTCCCCTGAAACATTGATCCAAAATTGAAAAAGGGCAGGAAAGTTTCTTCCAAAAATGCACAGCCATGGGAAGCACCAAATTGCATATTCACATGGGAAAAGTATCAGGGCATGTCACATGCGCCCCAATTTTCCATCTTCCCCGTAGTCCCGGGGGCAGGGCATGCAAAGTCCCCGTAAATATTGATCCAAAATTGAAGACGGGCAGGAACGTTTTTTTCAAGAATGCATCCACCTATAATCGCGTGATCAATCAAGGAAGGTCCCAGGGCATGTCCCAACATGCTGAGATTTTCGATATACCTGGGAGGCAGGGGGGTTTTATCTCATATTTTGGGGGGGCAAAGTCCCCCAAAATATGAGATAAAACAAAATAAAATAACTGGACAGTTCATTCCTGATATCAATTGGGTAGTTCAATTCATTTAACTTTTTTACTTAAATCAATTCCTGACCTTGTGCCCCATCCCTGGGACGATGGGGATGGATTTAAAATCGGGTCACGTTGGGACATGCCCAGGTGCATTCCCAACGTCATCATGCAATTTCGCACTCTGCCAGGTGGATCGGCAAAATTACGGCCTCACGAAATTCACAGTTGGACACCCCTGCTTTCGGATCATGAATTTGAACAAAATGCAACATCACAGACATGCAGTTCTCCGACAAATTCTACTTTTAGGGGGAATGTTCGGGGTTTCCATCCTCAAATTAAATTGTGATGATGTTGTTATTGTTGGCATCCATTGTGTTTGAAGCATTGTGTTCAGGGTGACATCAGCAGTCGCAATTAAACCTTCTACAAGCCTCAGAGCAAGAGCATTCAGGTCAAACAGATGCAGAGTACCCTCCACTCCCCCCCGACCACTCACATCTCTATTGCAAACAAGTTCCTATCAATAAATGAAATCAGCCACCCACTACGCATTCCCAACATCATCTTAAGACCCAACAGCTTCTGAAATGGGAGAGTCACTGATCTGGTTTTCAACAAGTGTTTAACAATGCAATGCTCAATAATTGAGCTCTCTCATTTATATATCCAGACGTTATTTCCAACATTGTTTCCTATTCAACAATTTAATGCCGCAATAATTCTTATGTGTAGGATCAAGCTAAACTGGTGAGCTACAGAATCGCATTTGAATAAATGCTGCAGATATTGCCCAGACAGGGCCAAAACTGAAAAAAAAACGAATGCTGGGATTGAAAGATGATCTATGCCATTATGAGCTGACAGCCATACGGCCGGTGGTTGGCTCGGTTAAAACCTTGTTGCACATCTTGGGTTCACTAGGAGAACAATGCCCCGCAAATTGTAGCCAAGTCCGCTCTGCATTCAACTGAAAGAACTCGGATCAGTTTTACGACGTGCCATCAGTTTTACGGTGTATACGCCAACCCGCAGGATATCCAGAACCGAATATGCTCTGCAGAGCGGAGACGTGTGTCTTGTGAATGCGGATTCTCTGTTGTGTAACCTGCCAAGCCTCTGTCTTGAACCTGAAACTAGGTGTTCTTTAATAATGTGCGCAGTGTAATGCTGCTAACGGGACCTCCTTCTTAAAGTCCTATTCGAAGGACGAACAGACTGGCCACTTAGTTTGTTTTTCCGACCTCATTTACCACGCCTCGTCGAGAGGCGAGGGAGGATGCACACACAATTTGTGCCACGGCAAATCTCGTGTCCCGGCTGGGAAACGAACCCGCGACCTTCAGATCACGAGTCAGACCTGCTAATCATTGCGCCACGAGGATGAAGATGGCTGGCAAACGACTGAGAAGCTTACGAGAAATTAATTTGCAGTCTTGCTTTATTCAAAGCACAAATTCCAGATTTTTCACAGGCATCAAAAACTGGCAACTCAATTGCATGGTTGATCAAGGTCACTTAAAACAAAGTTAACACGCAATCAGATAACAAGGCATGGCAACCATGGAGATTGCACAACTTGGAAGTTCACACTGCAGCACAAACTTTGCCACTTTTAAAGATCTCCGAATTCGGTGACCTCTAAAAGTGGCTACAATGCAAAAGTGGCAATGTTACAAAAGTGGCAATGTTACAAAGCGTACACAACTGCCTGTTTTTCTTTCCGTCAATTTCAGCTATCCTGTATCTAGCTATTTCCCAGGAATATTATGTTCCCTGAATCGGAACCGCAATGAGTAAACCATCAAAAATTAGGCATGATCAATCTTATCTCGGCCGTTGTTCAGTGTTGTTTTTGGTTTGCACTTGAAGGGGGCTTTTTTCTTTTTCTTTCGTCAAGTTGTCTGTAAGAATAGCGGTTTGCAGATTCAGGTCAATGCCCCAAAATCCCAAAGCAGGCACAAGTCATTGCCCAGAGCTTTAATTCGTGCTGGCCACGTGATCGTTGTTCATTGATGCCAATCTTGCTCTGGTAAATGGAAAACACATGACTAAATTATTGATACTTATGGCGGTGCTTATTTTAAAGTTGCAGAAAGGACCTGGGTATTCTGATAGGAAACGCTTTCCCTGAATTGTCATAACAGTAATGCCTACACTGAAGGAATCCACATGCAGGTAGATCCCAAACTCAAGGAAGTTACGCAAGCATGACAAAAACATATTAAAATTGGCTACCACTATGTTTCGCATGTTTGAGGACAGCAATTTCAGCCAGGCACCAATGCTAAAAGAGTTTGTTTTGACCACCCCCCCCCCAGAAAGTCCAAACCAAACCAATATTGTCGCCTAAAGTGAGAGTCACACTTGGTTTTACGCAGCCCTCCTCATGCCAGTGAAATACAAAACCGTTCACCCAAAATCAATCCAAATAATGAAAATCGACTGGGGCAATTTTTGGAGTCAGCCCTGTTTAAAACACGGTTCCACCTCAAGAATAACTCAGTGCAAGTAAGAATGGAGGTACCCACTGGTGGCAATGTGACAATTATTGTTTTCACCATTTTCCCAGAGGACTTTCCAAAGGAATTAATGGAAGTTTCAACAGTTTTCTTCCAATAGACCGAACATCATTCGGTTGACACACACATACAGGCAAAGAAAATTCGTGTGAAGTTTTGTGTGAAGTTTTGTGTGAAGTTTCTCAGGAAAAGAAGTCCAATGCACTTTTCGGATTTGCCCAAAATTTTTGTTCTTCGTGGAGCAGTCAGGAAACATTTTTGTGCAACATCCAGCAATTATGGTGTAAATGAATATGTAGGTGTCCTAACATTAGTTGATATTTTTGTGCAACCATCCAAAATCAAACAAATTCTAAATCTGACATGATGAGCGCTTAGCAAATTCAGAAAAAATGTAAACGTAAGAGGTAACAGACCAAACTGCTGTCTGGGTGGGTGGTAAAACATCCGGCTCAATACATTGCTAATTTTCACCAGCAAGATCATCAAGACTACTGTTGTCAAACAAACAAAAACGACATAATTTTTGCAAAGTTCCACAATAAAACTATCGGCATATCACCATCAGTGTGGCACCATTAGTTCTGGGTGTTTTGATGTTGACATTCCAACACTTTTATTTCAGCATGTTTCAAGCAAACAGCAAGCACGTTTTGCAAAACATGGTTTGAAATGAAGTTCCCACGCAATTATTGCATGATAAACATCAATGAACTTTGAACCAATGTTTGCAAGAGGTAGTAAACTTGTTTGAAAAATTTCTGGTTTCAGATAGTGGTCCCCTGTTGCCATAGTTTAGCATCATGGAGTTCCCAATCTCACGCAATCCAAAGGCACCACGTCTTTTAAAGAATCCCATCTTTAACATATGGTACAGCAGTCTTTTCATGCCAATCCATTTGCACTTTATTGCACAGTTATTGCAAAGAAGAGGTGTCCTATGTGCACCCTTCGCAACTTGAAAGATCTCACTCTGGCTCTTGATTATGAGGGTAAAAAATGGAACCTTTTCGCCAAAAAGGAAAACAAAATTGGATAAATTGAACATTTCAAGCAAAATGTGAAAAGGCGATCACTAAAATCAAACCAATTGTTAATCAAGACATTAAACAACGCAACTGCTTCAAGGAGCAAAAAAAAGAAAACTTAGGAAGATCCCTATGCTCTTGCCCATGTTCCTTTTTTGAGCATTTCTTGCTTTGATTTACAGCAACGAATTTGGCCCAGTTGTAACAGTGAATTTTAAAGAAGTAGGGCCATTTGTAAATAGGTACCTCCAGAAGTTATCTGTCGAGAATAATCTATTGACTCAGCCCCTTTTATCAGAATGGACCTATAGGGTGTCCAGCCATTTGTTGAAAAAAAATTCCCGGACTTCCAAGATTTCCAATTTTCCTATGACTTCAGTTTTCAATGTGGGCGTTGATAAAGCATTCAAATACGAATCTTAGATGGAATGGGGGCAGAACCAGAAGCAGGTGAGTGGAGAAAGTTTCAATGCCCCAGTGAAGGAGAACTGGCATTAAGCTTTTATATGCTTCTCTCCGGTCGAGTTACTGATGAGAGCTGTTGCACTATTTTGCTCAATGAAAAACATCACTGAACACAAACTGAAACTGGCTGCTAAGTGGTCTTTCATATCAGGTTCAACCCACGATGCAAAATTTGGATGCAGTCTTTGATCAGTCCAACCAATCGGTGTTAAATCTGCACTTTTTGACATTTTGATATTTGCAAGTGAAAAGAATTCAGAGCTAAAAGACGCTTCCAAATTCACAGGGAAAAAGGAAAAATATGGTTTGGAAAAATGGCAAAAAAGATTGGGAAAGGGACCAGGTCCCTTGTTGGTTCTGATGGATAGCTGTGGTGAGGCATCGCACTATCATTAAAATCATTAAAAAGGGATAAACACTGTACCTACATATTGAAATTTATTTAACACCCTTTTACAAAACCGATCATCACTTTGACTTGTCACACTTTTTTTTTTTAATTTGGAAGACTGTAAAAACAATGGTAGATCAGAAATTCTTCACATCAAGTCGATTTGATTCCAGTTTTTTATGAAAAATATTAAGAATTACTAGCCCGTAAATAATTCATAATTCTCCGACTCTTCTGCATTTTTGTGGGATTCCCTGACTTTTCCAGAGGAAAAAAATCCATATCTTTTCCAGGTCGCTGGACACCCTGACCTATTTTTGCTTAGAATTATCCCCAATGTCTCATCTTATCCCTTTTCAGATATTTGCCTAAGAAGACCAGACAGAAGTGCTTTTACCTTGACTCTCTGAAAAGGTCAGTGAGAGGGTATCACCAACACTTTTTGGGGTTGTTGAACTTGGGCAAGA
The DNA here is from genome assembly GCA_030068105.1 of Sinentomon sp. SZTP_YWyxl. Classification (NCBI taxonomy): domain Eukaryota; kingdom Metazoa; phylum Arthropoda; class Protura; order Sinentomata; family Sinentomidae; genus Sinentomon; species Sinentomon sp. SZTP_YWyxl. The sequence goes on from JASGXE010013551.1 coordinate 6,160, forward strand.
AAGCCCAGAGTTGGACTATGCTCACAGAAAAGATGCCCTGAGCAAAAATGCCACGCGGAAAAATAGGCCTATCTGTTGCTTGCAATCTGGCGACCTGCTATTACAACCAGAATTGAGCCCATTGCCGAAAAGAACAAACTGACTGTGGCATTATGATGACTGAATCCACGAGGCATGGCTGGCATCCAGGCATTCCCATATGGGGGGTTGGGGGGTTACCCCCTCCTGGCCGCAGGCCAGCCATACCCCCCCTGGCCGAAGGCCAGCCATACCCCCCCTGGCCAAAGGCTAGGGCCCACCCCTAGTCGGAGCCCGGGGACCCTTGCCAGGTCCCCTTTGGCCAAAGGCTAGAGGGGACCTTCCAAGAAAAACCACCTCCATGATCTCAGGAGCATTCCCATACGGGGGAGGGGTTGGGGGGGCCCTTGGCCTTCAAGCATCCTGAGGGGCCCTGGCCTTCATTTCATGAATTTTACAACAAATTCTTTCTCAGTTTTTTGAGCCAAAGGGACCCACCATTCTGGAAAACCTGGAATTGTCAGGAAATTTTTTCTTTCTGCAAAAGTCAGGGAATTTCCACAAAATGGGAAAAGTCAGGGTATTTCCTATTGAACAAGAAGAACTCAAAAGATATGAAAGGGACTGCGATAGGTATCTCCGTCATCATTTTACCCTCAAGAACACAAATTCAGCACCGAAAATGAAGCCTAAATTTCAAAATTTCTTCAGCTTCTGGGGGGCTCCGCCCCCCAGACCCCCCGCCACGGGCTTTGCCCCCTGGAACCCCGCCCCAGACCCCGCGAACTGGGGGCTCCGGCCCCCAGACCCCCCGCCACGGGCTCTGCCCCTTGGAACCCTGCTGGGGCTCCGCCCCAGACCTCAATTACTTGGAGGCTCTGCCCACAGACCCCCTTCCGTGAAATGTCTTACCCCCCCTAAGACCCTTTCCTTTAGGAACGTCTGCTGGCATCATGCCTCATGGATGGCAGAGCAGACTCGCACTAAATGCAGGCCTACATCTAGTCTCAACTCAAGATGGCAAATTAAAGATGGCTGATTCCCGCGGATAGGAAAAACAATGCACATGCAGGGGATACGTGTATCACATTTTTATGAAACAAGGAAGCAAGGCATTTATGAGATAAGACATTTCTCAACAACAGAAGGACATTCAAGCAATTAATGCCAATAAATACAACACAGTAAACAGATCAACTACCTACCTACCAACACACACCTAAGATTGAATCAGGTAGAGGCACACAGACCAAGGGTGAAAGGTCAACAATAGGTGTGTTATCTTTTTGGGAACAAACAACAATACCAAGATTAAAAAGTGTCACTATTATAGCAAGATATTCAAAAGAAATACCTATGGCTGCAGGCTTTTTGGTTTGGCAGCACACATTCCTACAGGTCAGATGAAGCCAAACCATCACAAAAAAAAGTTAAAATCAAGCCACACAGGAAGCCAACATATTCACATGAGATGGACTCGGAGCTCTGATCCACAGCTGAGCTGTCCAACAGCATGCAGATGCACTGCAAATATGAATATATGACCCACATTGTTTCAATACCAAACCCGAACTGGGAGGATATTGAACAAGTGTAGGAAGAGATGTTGCAAAAAACCTGTTACATATACAGGGGGAATGGGATATGATGATTTCCATTTGCAAAATACTTGTTACACATATTTGCTTAGATGGGACAATAAAGAATGAAATTTAACAGTGTAGTTTTTGACCGCACAGGTAGTGATTCTTGTTCGCTGGTTGCCCCATCTAAGCCAATATGTGTTATAAGTATTTTGCAAAAGGAAATCACCTTCTTCCATTACGTCTTCGTATGTGTAACAAGTATTTTGCAAATGGAAATCATCTCCCATTCCCCCTGTATATGTAACAGGTTTTTTGCAACGTACTGTACTTGAAATTATTCAATCTCCATGAGCTACATTATTTCACTTGGTGTTTGTTGTTCCCATGTGAATTTGTTTTTTTTTCAGCGGCCAGCCATATTTTTTCGAATGGGATCAGTGGCCATGAACATTTTTCCCTGGATAAATTTCGAAATTTGGAACACAACGCATCGTTTTGTGAACCATGTGGCACAATGCTTCCGTGCAGGTTCATGAAAGCCCACATTCTTGCGATTGGAATACAATAATAAAACCCACCTACGGATACAATTATTGTGCAAGCCCAGTCATCTTTGACTTTTCGAAAATCATTTTCTCCAATTTTCAATTATTGGAACATTCCAAAATATTCTTTCGATAATTTCAACTCAATTTCCGTTGCAAGCCCACTCCCACAACACAAAACTTGTCTCATCCCATTTCCGATAGCCAGGCAACATCAGGCTAAGCGGCCGCCTCCTAATCAGTGGTTCGAGCTGACATCAAATTGTAAACATTCCGTTCTTTTCTATCAAGTCGCAGGGCAGGCCAGGGCAGGGCAGGCCAGGGCATTCACAAATAATTGGACTCTGAACTCGGCAGGCTCATCCCCAGCTTAACTGGATCATCATAAAAAGAGATCAGAATATCTAACAAAAATAAATCGAATGGAAAATGCAGATCAGCAGTGTTGTGTGGGACTGGGACTGGAGTGCATGCACGCATATGCATGCATCAGAAGCTGGTCTGGTGTGGTCTGGTAGTAGCCTACTGAACAATGATGAGGATGGTCCTCAGGTTCCAGGCATGGCATGGCAAGGCATGGCATAACATGACATGCCACGCTCCAATGCAGAATTCAAATTGCAGGCAAATCCAGGAGAGAAGAATGAATGGGTACGCTCCCCCAGCTGTTGATGCTGATGAAGCACAGCATATCACATATGTACAGGGTTTCCCAAAACTCACGTGACAACCCCTGCTATTTGCTAGTTTTCAATCTTCCTTGTGTGGCTATTTCTACACATTTCAGGCTCAGATTGAGCAGGCTACCTGCTACAGATGTTACCCATTCGAATTGGAACAAACTCCACTCCAAAGCTTCCAGAGTTGCTTCAAAACTGCAATGCACTTTTCTGGGGTTGTCAAGTGACTTTTGGGAACCCCTGTATATGAAGAGACAATACTCCCAGCCAGCATTTAACTCCAACTCAATTCAACTCAACTCAGGCCAGTGCTGGCTCTCCCTGCTGCATGTGAGGACAATAAACAGGAGAGATGTGAAGAAGCATGCAATGCCAGCCAAGTGTACAGAGTGGATAATCTAAAACCATATTCACTCACTTTACAGTGTGATGAAATTGGACAGCAGTTTGATCTCAATGCCAAATCACCTATCTAGGGTACGCTAACTCCATCCCTATAACATTATCAAACACCCCCAAAATTCTTGTGCCTCCACATTGCTGTCTACTTGTTCAGCAATAATACTGAAGGGAGGAAATGTCCGGGCCTATACTGTTTTAAAATGTTCTGTAGGTACAAAGTAGAATGTGGAACACCCCAGATCAGTGCTTGATGTGTAGGTAATACATCAAAGCTGGCCTGCCAATCCCACTGCATTTGGAGGATAGGTACATGTCTAGTCTGGCTCCCTGTTTCCTCTATGCAGAAGCACCACTTACTCTCTTTCGTAGATTTTTCAATGCCAGCTAGCAAGCAGATAACGCAATGGAAATGTACTCATACTCGGCACTGCTTTGAAAAAAGTCCAGCGAACAGAGCTGGAAATTTGTACTGGCACAGTCCATTTTCAAATCAAAATAGATTTCAACAATCCAAACGCCCACAATGTTCTGGATGCTGCACCACACAATGCCACAGCTGCCACATAGTTAATACAATATTCTGTCATAGCTGTATGCAAATTGCATTAGAATAAGGTGTAAGGAAGAGAACAACAACGATTAAGACATAAAATACAAATTGGTTTCCTCCTGCACACTGGACAGTGCGAGTTTTTTTGTCTAAAAAAAAAGACAGGCCTTCGTTTGACAGCCTTTGAACTGTGTGTTCGATCTAATTTTAGCATTCTTGATATGAACTAAGCCAGTTCTGATGAATAAAAATTCCAAGTTCTTGAGCAGGGACGGAGCTAAAAATAATTGTCCATCTTTGGGAAGGGAGCAAAGATCAACAACTGTTGCCTAATCATAAATGCAGAAATCAGAAGATAACACTGATAAATCAAATGAGCAAAATGATTCAATAGCAAGAGTGAAGACTGCATTTTGAGATGACAACAGAGCCCAGGCTGTGACAACAAAGACTGATGGCCTGCACGCACCTTGCAACATGAGAAATCTGTGCAAAGAGAAGGTTGGTTGATGTTGCAAGCTGAAAGGGTTGAGACTTGATTGTTTTGTGGAAATTCTGCAACAATGTAGGCAAGTTTCTGACATGGGTTTGAGCTTTTTTGCATGAGAACAGGCTGAAAACTTGCAAGAATATATGCAACTGGAAGCCATGTCAATTGTGCATACGGTCGCCAACACCCATCGCCAGCAGATGGGCAAATGAATGTGTCTGAGAGAACAGTGCTTTGCCAGAAATGCACAAAAAAACGTCTCAGAGCTAATCAGGAAGATCTTTCGATTTTGTTTAGAGGGAAGCTTCTTGAAATTACCAGATTGATGGAAGATGACCTAAATGCAGAAAAAATCACACCGAACTTTGTTCTTATTGACTCCAAACTGGAAGACAGTCGGGCGAAGTTGTTTTCCATTTTTACGAAAATAAAAAGCACCCAGCTGAGGGAGGGGGGGCAAAACAAAAAACTGAACAACCTGCAGCACTGCAGATGTGAAGTGCAGAATTGTGGCAAAAATCGACAGAAAATGTTTGTTGGACCAAACATCCAAAACAGCAACCCCATCAAACTTTGACATGAAAGTTTGAAATTGTTGATAATAAAACAACAGACGTTTGGATCACCCTCTGAAAGTGCCATCCATGGAAGGAATGCGCACATGTTTACCGTGGCCAACATAAAAAGCATTATGATAAAAGCCTGACCTCAAATGGCAATAAACAAAATGAAAGATGCAATTATTTTGATTGAATCAGCTGTTGTCAAACAAAAGAAAAATGCCATCCAAAGACAACTTGAACAACGTGAAAAACAGGTTTTTGGTTTTTTCCCACAGACTGCTTTACATTTGCAAAACATGTCCATCACAGTTTGTAGACTGAACTGAACTCGACTGAGCCAGATCAACTGGAGGAAAGTCGTTTTTTGCACGACTCTTCTGGCATAGGTACCCAATGCAGTTGGACTGGGTTGAGCTGAGCAGGAGGACAAGGAAACGTAGATAACACAATGTTACTCTTCCATTTTTTCTGCTCCTCTCTCCTGGCCACACCACCAAACAATACCAACAGCAGAATGACATCTCAATCTCAATGAGAGACCAGTTGGGAAGAAAGTGTAGGTACAGGTAAAGAAAAAATAACTGTCGGGTACATGTAATCAAATGGAGCAACAATGCAGTTTCACAAAAATTCAACTCCGCAGAAATTAAAAAGGTTTCCATTTTTAACCTTTGTTGCAATGGGGCATTTTTATTACGGCTCGGATAACGGAGGCCACGGTCAAATAGTGAAGACAGTATTCCCGACAGTAATTTTTTCTTTGCCTGTACCTATGCTTGATGCTGTGGAGGCACCGGCAAAAACCAAAAAAGGCACTCAGACTCAGATCAACACAAGAATGGACCCAACCTGACCTTGAAATTTGACTGACTGCATTCAGGAAAGTAAAAAACCTAACTGTTAGCAAAAAGTGCACCAGATGTGACTGCGCTCTGAAACGTAGGTAGGTATAATGAATGCAGTGCAAGAGACAGTGAGTAG
>JASGXE010013552.1:0-11678 GCA_030068105.1 Sinentomon sp. SZTP_YWyxl
TTTCGGACATCATGTAGGCTTTTTGAAAATAATTGAGGTATCACCATTTTTCAGACAATTGAAAAATATGTAAGTTGGCTTACTTTTAATTTTCAGCAGCAGCACGTTGGTACTTTTTCTTTGTGAAATATGCAAGAAACAATGATGGCAAACGTGATTTTGTCGTTTCCCTGCAAACGTTTTCACCGAATTCCGCGGAATCATTAAAGCGAGACTTCATTTTTTGCGCCTTTGCCCAAAAAGGATTTGTGAAAAATTGAAATCCAAGCAGAAAGGCCCATCGCACAGAGAGAAATTTAGACACCGTCTGGATTCGCTTGGAGACCGAAAATTTTTCCTCTTCCCAGGATGACGGCCCTTTTTTATTTGCCTGAGGGAAGAGGTTGACCAAATTTTGGCGTCAAAAGAGCAAGATACGTCAGCTGATTTTTGCAAACATCCGGCCACCTGGGCTTTCGAGTCTTGAATGCTGCTGACCCTTGTGACCACGCCAAATTTTTTGAACACGGAGGAATTCTCAACGGTCCAACAAAACGGGGCCACCTTCCGATCTTGAGCTGCTGCCTTACCAACGCAATTTTTGAGCTTGTTCCTCGATTCCAAAGGGCCATAAATAACCCATTTTAAGGATTTTGGCTGGGGCAGAAAACGACGGCACTTGATTCATCCAGTTCATGAAAATCTGTTGGGGAACTGTACCGACAAAGGCCCAACTTTGTTCGCCGAAAAGAGTTTTGCGAAAAATTAAAGCATGCGACGAGGAATGGAATTTTTGTCCCATTAATTAATGTCTTGCGAAAGAAACGAAAGAGTCCCAGAAAAAATTATGAAAAAGTTGAGTTTTTCTCCTGCTTGTTTTTTCGCAAACCGCAACTGCGAGTGTTAGCTTTCAACTCACTTTCAACATTCCAATTTTCTGTGTTGCTTTCTTGAAGCGGTATGACACACATAGTGTTGTTGATTCGTGTGAAAGGATGGGTCGAAAGAAAAGTGCGGCAGCCGTTGGTGCATTTTGACCTGTGTCATCAATCGCGAGGAAAGGTTTTCTGTCTGATCATTGTCAAAAAATTGGACCCAAATTGGCAAATGCAAGTGGCCCTTTCGGGATGTTGATCACGTGGAGATTCGGTGCAGGTTTGAATTTCCGTCTTTTGGCAATTTTTTTTTTTTAAATGCGCGGTCTATCATTTGCAATTTTTGTCAAAAAAAGTTTTCGGGATGTTGCTGTGAGGATTCTGTATAGGTATATGAATATCCGTCTTTTGGCAATTTTTTTTTTAAATGCGCGGTCTCGTCATTTGCAATTCTTGTCTCAAATTCGAAACTCTGCGTTTTCGCGAATTGCTGTTGATCATATCAGCAAAGATCATTCAGGAGTGCTGAAACGGTAGTTGTTCGGCATACCTGCCAACATTGGACTGGCCGAGTTGGCACCCTAACTCTGTGATATACAAAAACTAACCCAATCCAAACCTATCTAGCCTAACCCAATCTAACCTCCTAACCTCACCTAATCTAGACATAGCCTAACCTAACCCAATGTTCCTATCCAATTTAGGCGACTTGAGCCTGCGTGAAATTCTCGTTCAGACCAGCATTTTTGAAATGTCGGCCGGTATTCCGAACTGCAACCGCTGAAACTCCTTCGACTTCGACGTTGACAGAGGGAGGAATAATGACGGCCATCGCTATAAGATGTCGTTTCGAACACAATTGATAGTAACTGCAGGGCCCGTTAATTTCAGACGGTCCTGCTTCGTGTGCATGATGGAGCTTTTGCATTGCGGTGTTGGCATCACACGCAGAGATCCATTGTTGTGGATTTTTGGGGACAGGTGCTCGCCACAGCACTTCAGTGTGCGATATTGCCAAAATGAACAATGCGCATTTGTTATTGCAATTAACGGATCGGCTCGTTTGTGAATTCTTTCACCCATGCGAAAATTTGAATATTTCTCGCTCTCTGTGTGCGATGCGCGCAGAATTCGGATTCATCAAGATGCCTTCCATAAAAGGCATTGTCAAAACAGCGTGCGGACGTTTACCTCCACTGAGAACATCTGTGATTCGACTGGCCTTTTTGAGGGTTTTTTGGTTTTGACACACGGTATAAATGTGCACGGGTTCAAGGGTTTCAAAACACTGCCATTTGTTGCAGTCAGTTTCCGCGAGCCTTTTGCAAAACACATCATTCACCTGCTAGAAGAGAGAGAGAGAGCCTGACAAAAACTGCGCGGAAAGCAGAGGCAGATTCAGTACCGTGTGTATGCCAACTCAAACAGGTTTCTTACTGTACGAAGGGATTACCCGAACAATCGTCAAACTCACACATCTGAACGCAGATTGCATCACTTCCGACTCCATGAATTTAAGAGGATAACCAACTTCTCGAAAGTTTTGATCGCTAAATATAGGTGGTGGATACCACGCCGTAGGTTGACAGCGAAATAATAGGCGAGAACCATGACCAGGTCAGGTTGGTACTCGAGGTGAGGGTAGGACTTGAATCAGGTTTGGTTAGCATGGTTTTAGGAAATTTGAGAATGGCAAAAATTTGGCAGTTTCTGCTGAAAACAATATTTTAATATTTTGGTCGGCTAATGTGCGAAAAAACTTTTCAGTTGCATTTTGGCTCGATCCAGATTGATGATGACAGTTCAAATGGTGTAAAAAGTGTTGAGTTTCATTTGGGAAAATGCGTGTAAATCGGCTGAATGTGAAAATGAGGTTTCCCATAAAATATGAAAACTCGCCTAACGAATGCAAATGTTCAGAAACCACCAGCTCGTTCAAGGATAATGCATTCTGATTAAGGATGGTGGGTACGTGCCTTCCTTTCCGAACGGGGTGAAATTTGAATATTGCACGGGGCGACTTTTTCACAACTAAGGTCTATAATGGGTTGAGAAATCCAATTGCAATCATGCAGGGGCACATTTCTCCGACCCAACCGACGTTCGGCGTTTGGCGTTCATCCGAGCGTCATCTCTCTGATGCAAAAGACGCCATTTTTCAAATCTAATCTGACAGATAGATGCGCGCGGACATTCGAATCGAGCCGAGTGCGAAACGTCCAGTCCTGAATTCATCCATTTTGTGACGGAAAAACCAGTAAGGGTCTGCAGTCGGGGACAGGGTGTGCGCAATAATTTTGATCAGATGTTTTTTCGCTCCCTCGCTGCGGAATCGAATCATTTTCAGAAATAGGAGAATTGCGGGTCTTTGGATCATACTTCCGCACGATTATCGCTTGTATACTCGTGGAGTTTTGCAGTCATGGCAAATTTTGCAAATTTTTGACATTGACGTCATGCGGTCGTCGCAAATTTCTTCCAATGCAACAGGAGCAGCTTTCGGCGTCAACGCTCCAGTTTCCGCAACAATTCTTTCGGAAATCATTTTGAGATTTCTGGAAAGGAACCACATGGTGAACAATGGTGGTCTATTGCCCTTTTTGCAAGATGATAAAACCGAAGAAAGACATTTAGAGTTCCAAACAATGGACACCATTTGATTCCAAAACTTGCACAAATGAATGAATTGGAAACATCAACGTCCAAAACAAATGGAAGTTTTGGAAAATGAGAAAGGCTCCTGATGAGGTTAGTTGGCTCATGCAAAAAGAACTGCGGGGCATAACTGCTGGGGTAAAATACGACCGTTGGACCCCAAAGGTAGGCACGGTTACCTCATAGTCCTTGTAAGGACAAGGACTATAAAATGGAAAGGTCATTGTTTCGAAGCCTCAAGCTTAAGTGGGTCAAGGCTGGAGCAAGTTGAGCGACCATGAGACCTTAGATAATCAGTATACAGCATGCGAGCCATTACGAAAGGTCAAACTCCAAGGACCATTAGTCCGAACAGCAATTTTTTCCTCAAAATTTGAAAACGGCAATACAAACAACTTTTGAAATATTGTGGCCACACTCTGTTGCATCTTTTGAGAAAACATAATTTGAAACTCTCTTGATTCACAGCACCTCTTTCATTGAAAGCTTCGAGAGGCTGTCGTGGCTTAAAGGAGTGACCAGTTTCGGACCATGACGGTCGCGACACTCCGTAAAAATTAAATTTCAACGCAAAAAACGTGTTTCTCATGGGAATTCTGATGGCCGTGTGCGAGCAAGGGACACCCTGTTGCATTTTCAGCGTTAAAATTGCCGAATCCCCCGGCGGGGTAGGTTTCAGTTTTAGTTTTAGGCTCCAAAATTGCTTTTTCGAAACAAACTGAAATGGCTCTTAAATCATGATTAATGGTTTTTCAAAAAATTTAAATACATTTTGATATTTGAAAACAGGGACATCGACTCGACAGCGCGTGACTCAGACGCGATGCGTTATTCACGTGGATTTGTACTGAAAGGGGTGCATTGCGGATGCAAATGCGCGGCCTAGACATGCCCCAGGATGCAAAATAGCCTAAAGCGGGGAAGTCCTAGTAAATTCTTGTGAAGTGTGGGCAAGAGATCAGACAATGACGCGCAAACAGGTTTTACGCGGGTTTGCCCAAAGTTGAAAATGTACAGTGTGAACCATTTTCACTTCACTGTTTCGCAGGACTTGCGCTTTTGTGACATGTCCACACACAAAGCATTGGTGGCAAACTACCGCCTGAGGTGGCAAAAAGGCCCACGCTAAATTGGTGGTTATCCCCACCATATTTGTGCCAATTGCTATAAATGGTGGCGATGTCAAGCAAACCAGAAACTTATCACCATTCCAGACAAGCTTTCTTGAAATTTGTCACTATTCTTCACTGGTATGCAGTAAAATGGTGAAAAATTGACACCATTCAATGTGGCAATTTTTCCAATTTTGGTGGCAGTTTGTCACAAAGTTGTTTAAGAGCATCACACTATCTGTAACAGTGGACAGTTTTGTGACTTGGTCGCATTCTTGGTGCTGGGCAGCAGTTTCTCAGGCGTTTTTCATTTGGGGTTCCAAAAGTTTTGCATCATCTTGTTGCCTGCTGTATTATGACCATCTAACAGCCATGTCTCTTCCATTTCAGATCGGAACGTGCCGGCTAGGCCATTTTGCCTGGCATTACTAAATAGATAATTCGCCAGGAATTGGAATTTGGCCAGGAATAAAACGCAGTCGTCTCACCCCATTTGAGCTGGCCATAACTTTTCGATGTTTTGATTAAAATTTTGACTCGTGCTCCGCTTTGAAATTTTACTTATGACAGCGAATGCAACTGTCACTAATAGCTCTTTTGTAAGCTATGCGACGTGTTTTGCCATTGCGTCGAGGCTATAATGCGATTTTATATTCATAAATTAAGAGGAGAAAGTTTGACGCCTGACGTCGCTCCATTTTTTTTTTTGGTGTTATCGATAAAATGTTGCATTTTTCATGCGCTTTTTTCCGGGTGGTCTAAAATCAGCCGAATTTTTTTTCGGTGAGTTTTGCTGCTTGGGACGTGATATTGGGAACACCTTATAGCAACAACTACGCCGCGGGGTAGTCAACAAAACTCGTTCGCCATAACCCAAATGGTCAACAAAACTGCTTTAATCAACCGGACCAGTCAAAAAGTTCTTTCATCACCGGAATAGTCCTCAAAAGATCTTCACAACTACCTATAACTCCTTCTGTAGTCAACAAAAGTCCTTAGCAATAACGAATTCTCAACAAGTCCTTCGAAACAACCGGAATTGTCAACAAAAGTCCTTCAGGACAACCATTACCTACAAAAGATCCGTCCTTTCCAACACATCGGAACATTGAAAATATCCTTCGCAACAACAACCCTTTACTCAACAAATAAAGCGCTTCGCAACAACCGATGTCCTTCCATGCATGGTCACAGAAAGGGTATAATGCTTCCGTATTCCTGCTGGCAACATTTTGAACAGCCAATTTCAAGGGCATTCTGTCGACTCAATCGGTGGCCATCATGAACATCAAGTTGAAGGTTTTGACAGCAAGCGACAGGCGGACACGAAACTGGAGGTTGACAACGAGCAATGGGTAATGAGCGTGGGAGGTTTAGTCGGATTTGGGTAAAAATCTTTAAATTGGAAAATGATCAAAGATAACACAAATAACGTCCGCGAGCTTGGATATTCCACATGTCAGGGACATTGAAATTTTACCAACAAATTTTAGGTGGAGGTGTAACACTCGTTTAGGCATAGGTATGTGTTAATGAGCGTTTAGATATTCAGCACACCTGAACACCTTTTTGTGATGACAATCAGATTGCGGTGCTGGAAAAATAAACGTTTTAATCCATTAAGCGATTTCGACTATTTTAAATCCTTTTCCGATTGGGCCCCAAGTCCCACCAAAGCGATTCCGATCACTTCCGAAAAGATCCCGCGATTTGGGGCTCGCGTTCAGCTGCGGATTTCTGGATGCGCGCAGGTGACAGGACGAATTCGCACAGCAATAATTTTCAGCAAGTGTTGTGTCGCTCAAACTTCGGTTAATTCCAGTGCAGGTATTAATTACCCAAAAGGAGCGAGGCCTTCGGTGATGCGAGGACCATGGGCGTCGTGCCCGGTGCATGAAAAAGGAATGCTGATGCCGGGAATAAATCTACAGGCTGTCTTAAAATCAAATAAACTCACTGTTATAAACTTTGGCTGCAACTGCTGCCAACAAAGTTCTTCGCCCGCTGCCACCAACAGAGCTCTCATTTAGCCTGAGCCATCGCTGCCAGGCGACAGTTCAGAACCCGAAACGCTACACCAGTGTACGAAGAATACGACCCTCCCCTCCATGCGACAATGGGCCGATTTTTTAAACGAAGCCCATCTTTTAAGCCGCGGATTCTTTTCTTTATGTGCACAAAAATGCGTTTAAAAAGATAATAATCCGCGGCCTAAAAGATTGGCTTCGTTTAAAAAATCGGCCCAATGTGCTTGAACGGAGTTAGCGAGGAAAGGCCGACTTGGTGCGTGAAAATTAAAGCAATGTTTTAAACAATATTGACAGCCGTCATTATGCTGCGCGAGTGGACTAAACTCGCTTCAATGACATCCCGTGGCGAAAGGAACAGTTGCTTCAATTTCCATCAATTTGCCCCTCTTCTCCTTTTTTGTTTTTGTTTTTTGTTTTTGTTTTTTTTTTTGTTTTAGGCCGAGGACCAAATTTCCACCTGAATTTATTTTAATTGCGAACACCTGTCCTGCATTTTAATTCCCTCTGACGGGTTTCCAGATGAATTGTATTTCAGGGAATTAAATTCCTGCCTGCACGGCATAATTTTTTATGGAAATTGACGCAGGCATTGGCAAATGTGGTGGTTTGGTTTTGTAAAACTCTGTCAGGATTGAAAACGAATAAATTTTCGAAGTTGGAATTTTTCGTTTTGGAGCGCGCGTGTGGCATCCTCTAACTCTAACTGTGCTGCAGGGATTCAGTATTTCAGGGCACTGCGGATGCTATGGCTGCCTGCCATTTTGCACGTTTGCAAAATTCCGGATTCGTTCGAGTGTAAATGTCTGTTGGAAATATCCGTTTTCGAATTTTGAGAGTTTGGTTGGTAAAATCCTCGTTCAAATTTTGAGTAGGCCTATTTGCTTGCAAAATTACAAAATTCCATTTGTGAATTTTACATCTGTGGTTGTAAACTTTCTTTCTTTTAAAACATTTATTCGAACGCAATAAATGGAAAATTCCGATGCTTATTTCATATTTACCATAAAAATTTAAATTGAACTATAGAGAATTCCATGTCAAAGTTTTGGTGTTCTTTGGGAATCGTTGACTTCAAATAAAATATGTTCAAGACTGGATTTTCCATAGAGAGGGGAGCAATTATTTTTTTTTAATTGAATTGAATTGTTTATATTGGCTTATATTGCTTGGCCCCGTTTCACATATGCAAAACAGACTTATTACGCACAAAACAAACTTATTATGCAAGAGACAAAAAATATTAGAAAGCACAGGAGAACATCATTTAAGACGCAACGAAAAAGCCTTGAAACAACAGCAAGTTGGTATAATTGGAGTGTAGAGCTGTACCTAACAGGCGAACATAACCTAATGGATGGAGCTCCCAAAAATGCGTAAAGACGAGCTTTCAGCAGATTTATAGAAATTGGTTTTTATCTGATTTCAGAACTGATTCAGGATCATGCAAGGCCAATGAACTAAAACGATGCTTTATTCTGGATCAGAATTTGTGCGTCAGGATTAAATTTTGATGCTTGTTTGAAAAACCGTTCCGTGTCCAAATACTCTCACAGCAAAATTTTGGAAGTTGTTTGTCAAAATTCCGTTTAAAAATTCAAAATATTTTCCGAATTCGTTTTCAAATTTCAAACGCTTCTTCCAGACTGTCAAAATTCCGTATTCAAACAGAAAATATCTCCAGGTGCTGCTTTCAAATTTCAAATGTTTTTTTAGTCTGTCAAAATCTCTCAAAATTCCGATTTCAAATTAAAGTACTTCCAAAATGCCGTTTTCAAATTTCACATGCTTAATCGTGTTTGTCAAAATTCCGTTTTCAAATTTAAAATATTTCCAGAATGCCTCTCTCAAATTTCAAATGCTACTACCAGTCTTTCAAAATTCCGTTTTCAAATTCAAAATATTTCCGGAATGCCGTTTCAAATTTCAAATGCTTCTTCCAGTCTGTCCAAATTCCGTTTTCGTCCAAATTCCGTTTTCAAATTCAACATTTTTTCATAAATGCCGTTTTTCAAATTTCAAATTCTTCTTCCAGTCTTTTGAAATTCCGTTTTCAAATTCAAAATGGCATTACCAGAATGCCGTCTCCAAAGTTCAAATTCCTCTTCCTACCTCTCAAATTCAAATTTTCAAATTCAAAATTCCGTTTTACAATTAAATTTTTTCGAGAATGCCGTTCTCAAATTTCAAATGCTTCTTCCATTCTTTCAAAATTCCGTTTCAAATTCAAAATATTTCCAGAATGCCGTTTTCAAATCTCAAATAATCATTCTTCTTGTCTGTCAAAATTCCTCAAAAATCGAAATATTTCCAGAATGCCTTTACAAATTTCAAAAGCTTTTTGGTCGTTTGAAATTCCGATTTTAAATTAAGCATTTTTAGTGTACCGCTTTCAAATTTCTTATGCTTCTTTGTTTGGTTGCAAAATTCTCTAAGATTTTAAATTCACAAATAAGCCTCTTGCAAAATGTGTTTTCGCATTATAAGGTTCGCTGCAAAAATCTTCCCTGAAAATTTAAATGCTCTGTTCACAAAATTCCTCTTTTCAAATGTTTCTCCAAAATCCTGATAGTTTTAGGATGTTTCTGTTCACACTCCTTGGTCCTTTTGTTCACTATAATTCATGCAGGTGTACAAACAAGGTTAGAACAGCAAGTGGCGTACCCTGGCAAATTCTGCAAGAAAGTTTCACGTTGAGCTTGTCCAACAGATAGGTTTAATATAACTTTTAAAAACATTCGTATTCAGATTTTTATTAATCATATCTTACTTCACGTTTCAGAATGCAGTTAAAATGTAATCGGTTGTTGCTTGGCCGAATCTGCGCACTCCTGTTTGACACCGTGCAGGGCAAGAAGTTCGACCTTTGACCCTGGTTGCTGCAGCAATCGGAAGGTCGACACATGATGTCAGTTGCCACAGAGATGATTACCGATAGCGTTTCCACTTTCGTCGTCAGTGGAAAGTGTCCCGGAAGCCTGCAGGTGGCATCGTTCAAACAGAACTTATGTCAGAGTCAAGCTCAGCTTCAGCAGTTGGAGAACGCCCAGGTCAACAACAATCACCTCATGTCAATGGATGAAGGTGGGTTTTTATTTTTTGTACCATTCCAATTATTGGGAGTGTTGATAGAAAAGTTTTGAGGCCCACCTTTTGATCAGGCAATGGAGGCGAAATAAAGTAACTTGAACGGGGCGGTACACCAATGTACCAGATGGTCAAGTCGTTTTGCCACAGCTGCACCATCTCGTGAGGCGATTGCAGTGGTAGTAGTTCAGTGGAGCCATCTCCGTGGCAGCCGAGCAACTACCATGATGAAATCGACGGCCATCTGCCTACTGCAAATTTGAAATTGCTACCATCTATGGCTTTCAATCAGAAGTTTGCCCTTTTATTGAATTGCCCCATTCTTGATACAAATCTACAAATTCTTGGTACAGTATAGGCGTATACCATCCTGCTCAGAAGGTTGTCAGGCTAATAATGAGGGATTTGGTAAAACGACAGAAAGGTCAGGAATAGTGGATATTTATGTAGACTGGTTTTAGAATGAAAACCAATTGAGGAAAAATATGCAGTCAACCAAAAATATGCAGTCAACCAAAAATATGCAGTCGCAGTCCGAATTGGGACATTGGTAAAATTTTAAAGGTTGGCAATACAAGGGCTACCTACTTTCAACAGGACCTTAACGTCACACCTCACATGAGTGTCATGATGTTTTGCGGTGCATGTCGTCATTAATTTGGCGCCTGAATTGATGATGAAATCCTATATGACGAAGATTTTTTGGTTATTTTTTCACCAACGTCTATACATATGCGTATGATGTGTTTGTTGCACGTAAAATGCGCTTTTTCACTGAGCCTTTGTTTGAATAATCCTTGACGTGTGCAAGAGGCAACTCCGACGAAGAAAGAAAAAAATTGTTGAATTGAATTGAAAAATCTTTGCTTTTCATTGTCGAAGATGGAATCGTCTCCTCAATTTTCTCAATTTTTCTCGTTGAGATTGTCTTTTGTTTTTGTAAGAACATAGCGCTGAAATCTTTTAATTATCCATGAAACAATAATTTTTAAAACCTTGGAGCCTACCTTAGTTCTGAAGTAAGAATTTGCAGGAATGCAATGAAGGGCGTAAAACAAACACTCGTGTGATTTTTCTCCTTCCAGAAAATAACCAAAAAGTTTTGAATGGTGATGGGGCTCAAGATGACGCCGAAGAGTTTGACAACAGGTCTGAAGGAATTGCTGGGAGTGAAAATGGCGACGATTCTGCAGCTGACAGCGACAATCCCACTGATGCTGTGGAGGGGGTAGGGGATGACAGTGATGACCAAATGGAGGACGATCGCACTGGACCACCCAGCAACTCGGCTTCGACATGCGCCGAAGAGTCGAGTGAAATTCACCTGCAGGATCGGGATGACGATCCCGACGTTGTCTCCGTTCGGCGGAACAAACGCAAGAACTTCAAGCCAAGGAACATTTCCTGCTTTGCGGAGTTGGATCCGGAAGCGGATCTTGAGGCTGAACCGGATGTCGAACTTGACAGGGATGGACATTGTGCCTCGCCTAAACAGTGCAGAAACGAAGAAAACTGTGATAGACAACGGACAAGTAATAGTGCCTCTGATAGTGAAACGGATGAATCAAATGTATTTTCGAAAGGCAATGGCGCTCGGGTGTTCCCCAGGGAAGTGCCTTTGGACCTTCATTACCCATTCCGCCCAGACACCGCTCAGGCATTGTTGACATTTAAGGAATTTACACGGTGGCCTTTCTGTGTGCCTTCTCGAGAACTTCCAAGCGATAGTGACGGTGGTTATGTACCCATGGACCTCAGTGTGAAAACCTCGCGCGAACCTTCGTGCCTGGCAAAGAGAGACTTGGGCTCTGACAGTCCCGAAAAAACGAACCGACACCAAACTCCACCACCTAGTAAGGCTCCACAGAGATCTGCCAATCTCAACCACATCGACGACAAATACCCAGATGAAAACCAGCTTCTCCAAAGACATTTCCCCAGAT
>JASGXE010013553.1:0-13733 GCA_030068105.1 Sinentomon sp. SZTP_YWyxl
CCCGCATTACGTATATTCGATTTTTATTTATTGCCTTTAATGTGTCTTATGTTTTTTGTGTTTTGTTTTGATTGACACAACTACACTTTCGTGTGCCACTACTGCTGTATGTACATACATTGTTTACAGATGTTTCATTATTGAGAGGAGGAAACTCCGCCAATAAAACACTTAATCAATCACCGACTTTAGGTGCCTAGTTATCGAAATATTTCATAACATTGGCCTCATGGGCAGAAGATTTTGCCGGATTGTTGATGTTGGAAAAATTTCATCGAATTTATTGCGATCTATCTGTCGGTTGCTAATCGTATCATTCATCTATCACCCATAGCGCATCGTTCAAATGTGTCTCGGAGTCGGGAGAGACTGTTTACCAGTCAAATAATTTCACGCATTGCAACATCGAGTTGAAATAACATAACTGGGAGATCCACATGTTGGTTTAATTAAAAGGCACGATATTCTGATGCATCATCGCGAGAATAACAGACAGGTCTTCTGGTTGACATAAGTCGCTCGCTTGTCAGATGTGTACCGGATGCTTATTTAAGAAATGAGTACGCGTTTGGGCCCTTTTCCATCTGACTCCGTGTTAAAGTTCCGACCCTCCAAAAACGGGTAAAAACGCAAGAAACAATGGAAAAGGTAAGGTTAGGTCAGATTAGGTTTGGTTAGAGTAAGTTAGGAAGTTAGACAGGTTAGGTTAGGTTAGATTAGCTTTATATTTCACTTTTTCGATACGCGCAAAATCGGGATAGGCCCAAACGCGTACTCATTTCTTAAATTCGCGGTACGACGCTCATGTGAAATTTGGAGAACCACCGCAAGAGGTGTAGGTTTCCATTTTGTTCGCATTTATTTTGTTCATTTTGGGCTCTACGCGGAATTTGGGCAGGAATGCATTAGACCCATAAACAAACCCTTAAAATTTGTCATAATATCAATAAATTGTTACTGGTGGTTGTAGTTTGGCTGTCTTTTTCAAATGCTTCAAAAGTTTCAAATGTTTCCTTTATCCTTATTTTTTCTGTAACCAAATTAGCGTTCCCCGAGGGCTTGAAGACGTTTCAAAGTATCCAAATCTATTGTATAGTTTGCTGGAGGATGAGCGATGGAGCCCTGATGATCTAAAGAAGCTCGTGGGTCTCAATATACTGAGGATAATGCGGTCGGTTGAAGAGGTTGGTCTTTCACTGCACAATGATCCGCTTCCGAAATCAAAAGTTGATTTTGCCGATTTTGACAAATGGAAAAACAATTCTGTATTCTTGGATTTCTTCTGCCGTTTGTTCGTAATTAAGTACATTTCAAGTTTAATTGCTCACAATTAGTCTTCCCATTGTGAAATATAATTGCTCATATGCAAAAGTTACAAGAAAATCTGGCATCTGAAAATTTTCTGCCAACCCGACGCAGGGCTTAAAGTGGAAAATAAAAAGGGCCGGAGCTCCCTTTTCCGAAAAGGGACCAAGCATTCGAAAAAAGGACCAACAACCAGGGGTACCATTCCAGAATTCGCAGGGGGCATTTTTCAGGAAGCATCTGGGATCAGACCTAATCGGGGATCTGGGTTTGAGCCCTGGTGAGATTCCAAGGGGTAAAGGTCCTGGTGAGTGGTTGTGACATCGCCAAAGCGAGCAGGCATGGAATCGACAGACATCTTGAAAAAAATGGGTTTGATACTTGGAAAGGGTGTGTGTTAAATGTGTAAAAAAGGGACAGAGCTCAGCGCTGGCATTTCAGTGATGTCGGATAAAAAGGACGACTGGAGCTCAGCTCTGGTGCGCTCCGGCACACTTTAAGCCCTGCACGACGTCACCCTTTGCCTTATTGCAGAAAATGTTTCAGGAAACTTTTCGAATAGTGGCTTCGTATGAAAATTCTGTTTCTCTCTAAGGCTGTTTAGATACACTCTAAACAATGGAACTTGGGAAAGGGGAAGTGAAGAGCCGATGTATTACGTTCATGCATGTATGGCTGTCGAGCGTCTTTAGGCCTACTTCCAGTGCGACTTCAATATTTGCTTTTATTTATCTGTGCCTGAAGGTTCAAATATGTCTCTGAATTTTCGTCACACATCAGAGAAACTGGGAAATTCCATATCCAGGCTTTGAAACTTTCAATGAAACATCTGCCTTCGTTTATGTGCATTTTTGTGCCATTTAAAAGAAATTCCTTTTCCGTGCCTCAGCGGCGTCATTTTCGAGCATCACCGCCATTCAAATGAATTGAATTTTCTGTTGCTCGGTAGCGGCATTTTCGGTTTACCGGTTGTTGCAAAGAATATTATTTTCGGTGTCACAGACTTTTATCGGTTTCCCGTTCGTTCAAAAGAATTTGCAATTCGGTGCCCCAGGAGAGGCATTTTCTGTTTTCCCGGTTATTCAAAATAATTTATTTTTCGGCACCGCAAAGCGGTATTTTTCGGTTTCGCGGCCATTCGAAACACGAGTAATTTCCGTTTCAGTGCCACATAGGCGGTATTTTGCGGTTTCTTACTGCCATTCTAAAGAATTTCCTTTTCGATGCCTCAGAAACAGCATTTTTGGTTTTCCCGGCCATTCACAAGAATTTCGTTTTCCGTTTATTTTCGTCTCAAGAGCGGCATTTTTAATTTTTCTGGCCATTGAAAAAATCCTTTTCGGGTGCCTCGTGGGCGCATTTTTCTGTTTTCCCGGCCATTCAAAAGAATTTCTTTTTCGGCGCCTCCCGAACGGTATTTTTCAGTTTGCCCAGCAAATTCAAAAGAGTTTCTTTTTCGGAGACCCATGAGCGACATTTTCCGGTTTTCCCGTCCAATCCTAATAATTTCCTTTTCGGTACCACTGGAACATCTTTTTCGGTTTTTTTCCGGCCATTCAAAATAATCTCATTTGAGGCGTTTCAGGAGCGACAGCTTTTGGTTTTGGCCGGCCATTCAAAAGAAAGACCTTTCCGGTGCCTCAGGTGAGGCATTTTTCGGAGTACCCGGCCTTGAAAAGAATTTTTTCGATGCCTCGAGGCTCGAGCGGCACTGAATTATTTAGTCTTCCCAAAACTTTGTCATATACTCGTAATTCCAACTCCTTCGACATTGGCAAATGGCAACACATTTGAAAATCTTTATGAGAAATGGCCCAATGAAAATTTTGAAAGCTGACGAGTGCTATGAGATATACGCTGAAAATATTCTTCTCAATTTTCCAATCTCAAAATGCCGTCCTTGTGTTTGACTATTTTAAAAGTGCTTTTTATATAAAAAAATAAAATGCTGCTGCAACAAAATCAACAGTCTCAAAACTTTTCAGAAACGGCGCCTGCAAATAAGAAAACGTACTCTGGCGAATAATAAAAAATCAGATGTAGGTAATTCGGAGGAATCTGTCAAAATCTTATTCAATTTATCGCCATGTCAAATGCAGAGAATTAAGACTGGCGAGAATGGAACCATTGACCCAATATTAAACTCACCATATTGTGAACAAACTCACCATCATTGTGACCTGGCTGATTTTATGCCGGTGTAGGTTGCCTAGCTCAGCCCATAATGTCATTTCCCATAGTAAGATTTCCCTTGATATCATTTGAAAATCGAGCTTGAAGTTATTCTGTCAATTTAGCTTGATGCGAATCTAGCTAGATTTTCAAAGATATCAAGGGAATGTTTTTACCATGACATAATCGGGTGAGCCAGGCGACCCAACCGGCAGAAAAAAATAACCAGATAAGAATACAAATAATGATACGTTTCGGCACAGGGTAAATGGATCCATTCTCCCCAATCTTAATTCCTTGCATTTGGCATGGAGATAAAATTGAACAAGATTTTCTGCGAGGAATTAAATCAAATTGAAATTTGCCGGAAAAATAAACAAAATGATTTTTCAATGGAAACGGATTGAAACCACAAATTGAATCACTCCTCATCAAAAGTCTTCGAACATAGGAGAGTTCATTATTAACTCAGGCGCCATTTACGAGAATGGAAGCATGCGTCGCAAAACATCATGACACTCGTGTTAGGCGTGAAGTTGCACCAAGCCCTGTTGAAATTAGATGGACCCTGTGATAACCAGCACTTTAAAATATCGCCTTTGTTCGAGGACTTTTGATAAGCCCCGTATAATCATTAAATCAATAGCTCATCAAATCATTAACTATTGTAGCATGTCGATTAGATGCTATACGAGTATTTTTTTCATTGCATACTTGTTTGGTTTTCAGACAAAACGAAAGTGGGCCATCGCGGAAGTGCAGCCCGTTGAAGACCACATACCAATCTACGATATTCGATCACACATGGCCTGCCGTTTCCCAGGATCGTAGCCGTTCATTGTGTGTGACATGTTTCTCGTTTCTTCAGCTGTGTCTGTCCAAAAGTGGGACCGATTTTTTCACGGAACCTTTGGAACAATAATTATTGAAATCGCTTGAGATCTTTCATAAAAATTGCTGTGAAGAGTCGTTCGACGCAAACTGGGTGTTGGTGATGTTCTGGAGACGTTCTGGTGAGGTTCTTGTGACGTTCTGGTAGCATCGAACAGTTGCCCGTGTTCCCAAAAAGTTGCCATGGCATGAGACCATTCTTTGTAAAAAAAATCGCCAGCACATTTAGCATCGTTTGCAGTGACGTGAGAAAGTGGGCGCGAAAACGCACCATCCCGAAGTGTATGTTAAATTTGTTAAGTTTTCTGATTTTAGAAATACCTACTTCTAGTTGTGTGAAATTGCAACAATTCAAGTGTGTTCTCATGAGAAATTTTTCCTGACAACGGCATGCAGTTCGGCAGTTTGTTTTGAGTTTGTATGGAAGAATTTCAACCACGGGTGAAACATATTTCGGTTTTGATCATAGTTTTTCGAGTAGACATCATTTTCAAGTCCCAGTCGGTACACTCTAAAATCGAAGTACAGTTTGGAACACTGTATTTATGCATGAGCTTGGATAAGTGCCCCTTTAAGAACATCAATGGAACACTTGGTCTCTTATTGGAACACACTGAATGTTCCATTTCCAACGATTTGGAACACTTAAGGTGTTCCATGCATGTGTGACTCCCGAATCCCTCCCATTCCAAGAAGACTGCGGAGGGTGACTTTGCAATTTCCAATGCAAAGATTCTGGACTGGGTATCAACATGTTTTGATTGTTTTCCAAGGCACAATTCTTCACATTTCTGTGGAAGTGGCTTAGATTTTCAGGGTTGAATGACCTCTGACCTGACTCACAACGGAATTTCGCATGCAGCATCCTTCATTTTTTATCCGGGAAGGTAAAAACCCCCTTTTCTTGTTTGCCAGTTTGTAAAATTCGGTAACATTCAATCTTTTTTGTTTTGCGCACTTGCCAGTCAACGTCGCAGAAGGAAAAATGGTCGCGTGAAAACTTAAAATCGGTTAGCTTAATTAATAAAATAAATACGTATTATGATATAGCTTTGCCTTTTTTCACATTTTTGTTCCACCTTCATTCTAATCCGATTTTGCCGAAAGTTAATAAAAGCCATCAATTTGTTTTTCATGGGTTGTTTTTTTATTTATTCGACAAGTAAAAAACCGAAGTTGCGCTCAAAATATTTGCCGGCGGACAAAAGTTTCTATAGTTCTTTTTGACAAAAAAGTTCCTTTAATTACACCGGTTGCAGTGGTGCAATTCAAAACTCCTCCTAATCCTAGATTGGTGCATCCCTCACTTCTAAGCGCCTCAAGCATACTAGATCTTCGTAACCTATACCATACCAAACCAACAGAGCCCGAACAGCGAAGCGGATTTTCTGACCCCGCATAATAGATTTGATTATCGTTTAATTCTTTTCCTTATCTCACGTGAAAGGTCCAAATGCAAACGGGCTGAAGTGATTGATAGCTATACGAAATTTCTGACCCGACTGACGGAATATTTTGATGCCACCATCTTCCAACCCGTCAAATACAATGATAAGTGATTAGCATATTTCACCATGGCCTCCATTCTCCATAGCAGAAAAAGAAAGAATTCACATACATATCCAGATATCCTTCTACAGGGTGTTCGGAAAAAATTACGTAAAACAGATGTCGATGCGTTTTTTCTGGTAAAGTTCCCTTCTTTGTCCGACGATTTTTGCGTCAGTTCTAAAACGTCGCCGAGATATACAAAAAAAACTATCGGCATTCCGCTGTCTATTTCTGTTGTCTCTGTAGACTACCTGTGATGGCGATGAAAAATCTTCAGACTTTTCTTGTAGCAGTATCAGGATAATCATTCAAACAGTGTTGTCTGCGCCGTTCTCACTTTCCCAACATCTGCTGTCCGTGTTGCCTTGATGAAAAATTCTCTTTACTCTTTGAGTCATTCTGCGCCAAAGATGTCGCTGGAAACAAAACCTTGGAAAGAAACCTGAAAAAAAAAACTTCGAAAATCATTCTCGGAAACCCCTGTTAATCGCCCGGTTTCGCGTGAATTTTTCACCCTGAGGCATCCACGTCTGCTGCTGCCTGGAGTCCTTCCATGTCCGCGTCCGAGGCAATGGACTCGGTGTCCAAAGACAAGTGACAGAGGCGTTCGAACTTAACGGCAATGAACGGTCGTCAGTCTTGAAAGTTCAAAAATAAAGCTTGGGTAACTCAAAAGGCAGTGATAAAAGGTCCCGAGTCTCAAAGGCAAGAGGCAGGAGTGCCATGTTGCAGAAAGGACAAAATGAAATCAGTGCACATAAAGGTATAGATTACGTGAGGATTAATATTATGGGGGCTCAGTCACCTCCTTTCACCTATGCCTGCTGAAACGCCCGTGGCAGAGAAGGATCTGAGTTTGGCACCTAACGCGTCTAAACGGTTTGTGCGAGAATCGTTTTTCTAGATCGGCAATCAATCAAATCCGCGATACCTATATGCGATGTGGCGATTTGAAAATGCAGTCGGAATGGTAATGCACTGACGCCGGAGAGAAATTCCTTGCGCATCCCGAGGTTTCCAAGGTTTCTTGGAAACCTCGGAAACCTCGAGAAACCTCGGAAACGTTCGCAAATGATTTTGCGAACGTTGGGGTAAAAGAAGGAAGAGCTTTGCATTCAAACATACCGAGAAATATTTATTTCTGTGCTGGTTCGGCATTTCTTTACCGGGTTTTATCATTGTTGCAAGAACTCCGACTTCCCTTTGAACATACTCCTCATTCCACTTGAAGATATGAGCCAAGAATGCTCCCAAGTGTGCTCAAAGTGAATTCAGAATTCTTTCAACAATGAAAACTCGGTCGAAAACTTCATTCTCGGCATAGAAATTGAAGTTTTCTGTGTATTTAAATGGAAGAGTGTGAAGCATTCTCAGCTCATATCTTCAAGTGGAATGAGCTGTACTTTGGTGCATTATCAACAATGCCTTGCCATGATTTCTTGGAATGTTTGCATGCCCTATTTTGCTCTAGCATCTAACATGTTTTTTTTTCAAATGTGGTCTTTTTCGGAACCAGAGCATGCATCAGATAAAGCGATTTCGGTCGCTTTCCGTTTTTAGGTAAAAAGATTTATTTCACTCGTAAATCAGGACACTAGAGTCATTCGTCAAAACACTTCAGTTATTCGTCCCGTGCAAGCTCAATGACGCCTAACCTTTTAAAAGTGTATGCAATACGAATTATCTAAAGCGTTGTCATTTGCACATGGTTTTGGGAAAATAGAGCACAATTATGATAAATTTGCAGAAAAAAATGTGCATCCTCGAATCGTGCCCTTTGCCTCCCCAAAACGGTAATCAAATAATCAATTACACTTTATTTTTTCTGTGGGGAATAACAAATTCCTTCCAGTGTTGCTTTCCAATTTTGCATTTCAGCGGGGAATAACACATTCCTTTCCTGCGTGAATTCGAAATTCCTACTTCTAATGTGCATTGGGCCAATCCAATGAACATCAGCTCAGAGGGGTTTTCTATTGTTCTTTTGCACGGAAATTCGTCTTTTATCGGAGGTTATTCCATGGCATTGAAGTTTAATTTTTGTCAGTTATAGCAGAAATTAAAATTTGATATCCAGATCATTCGGATGCAGAACATACAGAGCCTAGAATGTCTTACAGATAGGAGACATTTTGAAGGCCTGACAAGGAAAGGGGCCATCTAATTTCAAAAGAGCTTGATGCAACTTCACACCTCAAACGAGTGTTATGATGTTTTGCAGCGCGCGAGGCCATGTATTCTGAATGGCCCCTGAGTTAGCATCAAGCTCCTAAATTCGAAAACTTTTGGTATGGAGTGCATAATCGCAATTTTAAAGAAATATACCTCAGGGGTAGTTTAATTATGAAAAAAGTGAGCAGTTGACAAAAGGACCCGTTTCACTGGAACACAAGATCCAAGGATCGGGGACAAAAGGGCACATTCCGAGGGCACCTTTGCGAGCATGGGGAGTATGTTTTTGGCGTAAACTTCATTTGCGCTACAAAATTGGAATACAGGGGGGACAAGCGGCGCAACAATGTGCCATTTATTTTAATGCGACTTGGGCATGCCATGATTTAGTCAGAGGCATATCGTTTGCCCCTGGCAAACAACCCAAGTTTGCCCCTGGCAAACTAACGGAGCTGCAATTTGAACCATCTACTTAAATGCGTGTTGCATGTGTCATGAATTATTTAGGGGCATATTTGCCAAGTTAGTCCCTGCCAAACAAACGGCGCTGCAATTTGTACCATTTATTCAAATGCGTATTGCATGTGTCATGAATTAGTTAGGCGCATATCTGCCAAGTTTGTCCCTGAGAAACAAACGGCGCTGCAATTGGAACAATTTATTTAAATGCGTGTTGCATGTGTCATGAATTAGTTAGGGGCATATTTGCCAAGTTAGTCCCTGCCAAACAAACGGCGCTGCAATTTGTACCATTTATTCAAATGCGTATTGCATGTGTCATGAATTAGTTAGGCGCATATCTGCCAAGTTTGCCCCTGGCAAACAAACGGCGCTGCAATTTGTACCATTCATTAAAATACGTGTTGCATGTGTCATGAATTAGATAGGCGCATATCTGCCAAGTTTGCCCCTGGCAAAGAAACGGCGCTGCAATTTGTACAATTTATTGAAATGCGCGTTGCATGTGTCATGAATAAGTTAGCGGCATTGCCAAGTTAGTCCCTGCCAAACAAACGGCGCTGCAATTTGTACCATTTATTCAAATGCTTATTGCATGTGTCATGAATTAGTTAGGCGCATATCTGCCAAGTTTGCCCCTGGCAAACAAACGGCGCTGCAATTTGTACCATTTATGTAAATACGTGTTGCATGTGTCACGAATTAGATAGGCGCATATCTGCCAAGTTTGCCCCTGGCAAAGAAACGGCGCTGCAATTTGTACAATTTATTGAAATGCGCGTTGCATGTGTCATGAATAAGTTAGCGGCATTGCCAAGTTAGTCCCTGCCAAACAAACGGCGCTGCAATTTGTACCATTTATTCAAATGCTTATTGCATGTGTCATGAATTAGTTAGGCGCATATCTGCCAAGTTTGCCCCTGGCAAACAAACGGCGCTGCAATTTGTACCATTCATTAAAATACGTGTTGCATGTGTCATGAATTAGATAGGCGCATATCTGCCAAGTTTGCCCCTGGCAAAGAAACGGCGCTGCAATTTGTACAATTTATTGAAATGCGCGTTGCATGTGTCATGAATAAGTTAGCGGCATTGCCAAGTTAGTCCCTGCCAAACAAACGGCGCTGCAATTTGTACCATTTATTCAAATGCTTATTGCATGTGTCATGAATTAGATAGGCGCATATCTGCCAAGTTTGCCCCTGGCAAAGAAACGGCGCTGCAATTTGTACAATTTATTGAAATGCGCGTTGCATGTGTCATGAATAAGTTAGCGGCATTGCCAAGTTAGTCCCTGCCAAACAAACGGCGCTGCAATTTGTACCATTTATTCAAATGCTTATTGCATGTGTCATGAATTAGTTAGGCGCATATCTGCCAAGTTTGCCCCTGGCAAACAAACGGCGCTGCAATTTGTACCATTTATGTAAATACGTGTTGCATGTGTCACGAATTAGATAGGCGCATATCTGCCAAGTTTGCCCCTGGCAAAGAAACGGCGCTGCAATTTGTACAATTTATTGAAATGCGCGTTGCATGTGTCATGAATAAGTTAGCGGCATTGCCAAGTTAGTCCCTGCCAAACAAACGGCGCTGCAATTTGTACCATTTATTCAAATGCTTATTGCATGTGTCATGAATTAGTTGGGCGCATATCTGCCAAGTTTGCCCCTGGCAAACAAACGGCGCTGCAATTTGTACCATTCATTAAAATACGTGTTGCATGTGTCATGAATTAGATAGGCGCATATCTGCCAAGTTTGCCCCTGGCAAAGAAACGGCGCTGCAATTTGTACAATTTATTGAAATGCGCGTTGCATGTGTCATGAATAAGTTAGCGGCATTGCCAAGTTAGTCCCTGCCAAACAAACGGCGCTGCAATTTGTACCATTTATTCAAATGCTTATTGCATGTGTCATGAATTAGTTAGGCGCATATTTGCGAAGTATGCCACTGGCAAACAAACGGCGCTGCAATTTGTATTAAATGCGCGTTGCATGTGTCATGAATTAGTTAGGGGCATATTTGCCAAGTTTGCTCCTGTCAAACTAACGGCCCTGCAATTTGAACCATTTATTTAAATGCGTGTTGCATGTGCTATGAAATTCGATATTTCAAAATTTTGTAATTTCTTCTTGAAATTTGAAGGGAGAATTCGGATTTTTTCAAAGTTTTGCGCAAAGTAAATTATAAGTTACTCAAAATTTTCTCTGTAAATAAATATAGATATTTACTCTGCTCAAAAATTTATTAAAAATATCAAAACTATTCAAAATTTAATAATGCAGTAAACTGCATTCCAGAAAAATAACTGGTAAATTTGGCACGTGGTCGCACGCGAATGTTCTACCCCCGCTGAGAAAAGAAGCCGCTGTCGGAAAATCTTTCCGACGAAATTTTATTTTATCGAAAATATCATTGCGTAAATCTTTATGAGGAAAGTCACAGTGTCATACCGAAATCCACTTATAGCAAAATGAACATTTTACGAGTGCCCTGGTAAAATTCCGTGCACACCTGAGCCCAAACGAATTCACTGAACCTTTAATGCCGGATAGGATTGCGGACGCAACCAAGCAAAGGCACATATTATAGAGGGCAGGGCCATTATCCTCGCTGCAGAATCCATCGATATGTGCCCTTTTGAGAAAGGGCACACGCACACACGGAGAACGTATTGTATTGACCATGGCAAGAAATGGAATCCCCAGGCCGCAGATTACGGGACCGAATTCAGAAAAAAGGACTCTGAGAGAGAGCTGACAAGACGAAGACGTTCGGTCGTCGGTCGTTCCGCGTCCAAAACAACATCCCGCAAAATCGGCATCCGCGTCCGCATCCGTTTCCGTTCGCCTTTTATTTTATTAAATTTCTTCCAGTGCCATGGCCTGCAGACCCAACAGAATGCAATAACACGGCAATACAATTTTTGCCTTCGCGTTCCGTCGTCTGCTACGGCTTTATTTCGTTATTTCGCCCCGTCACCGAGAGGAGAACTGCATTACCCGTCGCTGCAGGCCAAACACCAATTTCAGTTATTGCCACACACACCGCCGCCCGATGCAGCCGTCCAACCTGCGCCTCGCTGGCGACACGGACGCCTCGCGGCAAACTTTTGAAGCTCGCAATTTCAGACCCCTGCCGTTAATCTGGAATATTTTTTCGCCTCCGAATCTGCATCACTGGATTTTTTCCTTTTTCACTTCACCCCAGGCTTATCTGTGTTTTTTCGTGTTTCAAACGCCGCTGCCAGGAGGACATTGTTCCCGTTGCATCTCCAACTCTGGTCTTTATCTCTGGCCCTTTTTTGCTACATACATTATTTCGATGAGGGATATTTGGACCTTTTCGTGACTGGATGGGCTGAAAGGGGCTGGAAAGACGGCCGTAGCCCAGCAGTGATGCTTGATGGGTGGTCACTGTTCGGGAACGTGCGTGTAGGCCTGATGGGGTGTATACACAAAAGGGTGGCGCGCGATGGGGTTGCACAGACTCGTAAAAGGACAAGGCTCCCAGAGCAAGGAAATTCAATTGAACACGGACCCATAAAGAAGGAAACGAAAAGAAAGAGTTGCTGTTTGATTTCTTTAACGGGACATTTCACATCCCTTCCGCGCCATCAGTCCAACTGAAGATTTTCGAGCATTCGCAAAGTTGGACTGCCTCATTTCATGTAGGAGTAATCAACATTCGTGGTCGGGATTCTTTGGTCCGAAAAACTTCAAGATCGAATCTCACAAAATCTTCACCAAACTCAAGTTAAACTGACCTAACCTGTGACCTAACCTGACCTAACCTAACCAACACTAAACTGCCCCAACCTAACCTAACCTATTCTAACCTAATTCAAAGCCATTCGGACTTAAAAATTTCGGACGAGTCCAGGTATGTTCCCCGCATTCGGCCCTTTTGACAAAGCCAATAGTTGAACATTAAATGAAGGATTTTCGCAGTCATACAAATACCTGTTCAACTTTACAAAAAAGCGAACAATCGTTTTAAAATGTCAGTATCCGTATGGGGGTACTAGAAGTCATAACTTTAAGAACTCTAATTTCTACTGTGGAACGCCAACGTGTGATTGAGAATGTCTCCATCAAAACACGGTCAGAGAAAAAGACAAACGACAAGGTGACGAAAGCGAAAAGCCAAAAAATTTTGGGATGTTGGAGAAAGGGGCAGAAAATTGATCTTTCAGTCATGCTAGTATAGGAAACCCCGTGTTTATTTTGTCTTGAATTCTGTTTCAGAATGGTTGGTAGGTTCTGCTCAAATTGCAACGAAGTCTTAACAGCTTTCGAGTTGTTGGTATTTATCTTTTTTTTTCAATTTTGTTTTTTGAATTTTTTAATTCTTATTGCTTTTAAAAAGAAGTTTATAATTTATTTTTAATGATTTCTTTGTCACTTTTTTTCATTTTTATTTCTCATCTTTATTTCGAATTTATCTTTTGGATTACGTGGGCACTTTTTAGCTTAAGATTTTCAGTATCATGGGTTTTTTAAATTTATTTATTAGTTTGGTTATCATCTCCGAAGGGTTCATTTTTGGTTTTCGAAAGGTTCAAGATTTGTGTTTTAACCTTTTAGTTAGTTCTGAATGCAGAATGCTACAGTCTGGTGGACCGATGGAGAACAGGAAATCCGTTAACGTTTTGAAATCAAGAAATGGACGACCCATTTGCCACACTATACGAGTATCTCTTGAGCGAATGACATGATAACAGTGGATAACTCACGAAAAGCTCGACTCCGCAGAAATTGAGATTCAGACTTTTGTAATCCGACACAGCTTTATTTCTGATATCATCACTTCAAGGCACTTAAATGCAGTTGTGCCCATTTCTGCATAAAAACCTGAACCCGACGCAATCGCCATGTTTTCTTTATCGCTTTCTGGTTGTGGTTGACCGCTCATGCAGGCTTTAACCAGCACTCGCGATAAAACCAGCAAAATTGCATAAGGCATGTGCAGCATTTCGATGCCTTACAGTACACAAAGACGCTCAAAAGTGTCCGGCCATGCACATGGCAATTCTTATGACTTCAAAAGCACAAGACAATAAATTCGTTCCAATTTTTGGGTGCCTTTTTCCAAATCATTTGTGTTCATAAGCGAATAAGCTCTGTCTGTTTGTTGCGGCGGAAGTAATGTACTCATGTGTGTACTCATGTACAAAAAGT
>JASGXE010013554.1:0-11450 GCA_030068105.1 Sinentomon sp. SZTP_YWyxl
TTTGTGAAGAATGAAAAATATTGATTTGGACTTCGCATTGTATAAGGAAAGTTTATTCACTTTCAGCCATGAATTCAACCTCTGAAGATCAGAGTTTATTTTCTCAATTTCTGCATTTGTATCTGTTTCTTCACAGAACTTGAACACGGTAGTGTCATCAGTGTACAGAAACGTTTCACAATGGTTGAAACACTTGTGAATGTCGTTGATATACAGCGTGTTGCCACGAATAACAGAAACGGGTGTGCTGCTGCCGGTAATATGCCATCGCGCTATAGCAGTCATTCAACTCCTCGGTCTGCCCAATATTGCGATGAACAGGGCATCCCAGTTATTCGGCATCACATATTCTGCTTATCTGCTTTTTGTTTCTGCTATTCATAGGCTCGTGTGTGACTTTCAAAGGAACTCAACTGTTACCGCATTCCCATTCTTCACGCAATCGAGTGTTGTGCATGCATCAATGAAGTCAAGTCGTGATGAAGTGGCGATTGTCAGTGCTTGGCTCTGGCCTTGCTTTGAAAATTGTGTTCGTCGTCAGTGGCGCACACAGGTTACGGAAAAGGGGGGACATGCCCCCCCCCCCTAATTAAAGTAAGAACAAAAAGTAAAATTTAAAAAAAATAAAAATTAAAGTAAAAGCAAAAAATTTTGCATCACGATTAGGCCTACCACCAAAATACAAAATTTATCCTGACGCTCTGCCAGGGGCTCCATCCCTTGGAATCCCGGTCCCAGTCTCCGGTAGTTTTTTCCCCGCTCAGCATAACCGCTTCTGTTGGTTGTCCCTTCCTAACAAAAACTCTGGTCCTCAAACAAAAAGACGGTCCTCAAACTACTTTTAGTAGGTACTGTTTTCTTCGATGTCGGTTTTGGTTCGAGCTGAGGAGTGGTGAAAAGAACTCCAATAACATCGCTTACGTGTGTCAGAATAAAAACTGAATTCTGATCGGCATTTTCAATTTAAAACAAAAATGTGGAAACCAATTGAAGAAAAAAACATCTTTGACTTCTGGCGGCATGCTTTACCCTCTCCACAACTATTGTACTTAAACTGGATGAAATCGGGCACAGTTCGGATTTTAAAAGAAAATCCATTAACTTATTTTTACTATACAGGGCGGCGTTCTTTGTAAACGAACATCGGCCTGTGCAATCGAACGATTGCAATGCTTTTTTTCATTCACTGTGATTTTAACGTATGTATAGGTAACAAATGAAAAGGTATAGTCGTGACAGAATTAATCCTCCCCATAGGCACATGTCGAATTCGGATTCTTCAGATTTTAACAAAAACTCCATGCTGCAGAAAAAGGATCCTCTTTAAAACCAAGGTCAAAATATTACTTCTTAAAAGGTCGTTATTCATGCGATAAATTCCTATTGCTTGCATGAGAGTAAAAAGAAAGAAAGTTTCAGATGCAACAGTTAAATGGGAAAAACACATGCATGAGTCCATGCATTCACACTGTGGTATTTGAATTTCCCGTTTTATAACCGAGGTCGAATTCCGGCTCTTCAAGAACATTTTGTCAAAATCCGACACTTCAAAAACATTTTGTTGCATTCTCGTGCCTTTATTTCAAGTGCCTGTTGCCAGAGTAAAATGAAAGAAAAATTTTTGGCGGCATCATAAAAATGGAAAAAATGCATCAAACAGCAAAGTAATTCCGTCGCCACTATGCTCATCAGTTGTTCAGCAATTCGAGTCAGCCTCGCTCAATAAAATGACAAGGACTTTTTGTGCTTTGGAAAGTCGTGCATTGACCTTGTCGTTTTATGTAAGTGAGGCCGACTCGAATTACATAAAAATATCACAGTGAATGTAAACGCATTGCAACGATCGTTCGATTGCACAGGCCGATGTTCGTTTACAAAGAACGCCGCCCTGTCTATTGTCATGAGGAATCCCTATTTTGCATCACGATTACCACCGAAATACAAAATTTATCCTGATGCTCTGCCAGGGGCTCCATCCCTTGGAATCCCGGTCCCAGTCTCCGGTGGTTTTCTCCCCGCTCAGCATAACTGCTTCTGTTGGTTGTCCCTTCCTAACAAAAACTCTGGATTCGCCAATTGCTCGTCGTTCAGGCTCGTGTGGTCAACGCTTCGCGGACGGCAATTTGTGATAACAAATTTGTCATCAATCGCCTGCCGGCAAGCCAAAATTCCAAATCATTGACCAATGACCATGCGACGTTGGAAGAGCGCATTGCGAGCTTCTTTTTATCAACGGAGGCTCCAACAACAGCCAGCAGACGATCTGCCGAATTGAGCATCGTCTTTATTGTTGTCTTGCAAATGACGGCAAACAATTTTAACACTTGCTTCAACACAACAGAACAGAACAGTTTGTTTTTTTTTAAACTGGGGACAGAGTCCCCCCGCCGACGCAATTCATTCAGAGGACGTCAAAGTCCGGAGTCAGATAAAATCCAACTAGAAATCCCGTCGACCTGTCGGTCGACCTCACCAGACGAAACATGGAAATCGCAGCATGCAAGAAAAATGTCAGAAATTCTCAGGCATTTTATGTGAAGTTGCGCACCCCTGCGCTGTTTCTTTCCGTCATGGAAATCGCACATCGCAATGACAAAGTCATCTGTTGGCGGCTGGAGGCAAGAATGCCTCGTTGCGATAGACCGTCTCTTGCCGCCTTGCCGTGTGGATGCAGATTGCTGACAGAAGAAAGGGGAGCGGGGCGAGTATTGCTGGGTGGTTGCTGGTGGTTGATTATTCAGTGGAGATGGAGATGCTGCATTCGTGTGGAAACACATGGGCGTGAGGAACGGCGAAGAGCATGACACATCCTTTGCGTTGTTTAAAAGCGTGAGGTGGAGCTGGCGTCACGCTTCCAGAATCTTAATTAGTGGCCGATGCCAAGGAAAGATGCACAAAATATTCAGTGCATGTAAGCACCATGTCAAAATGAATCCATTCAGGATTTAGTCAAAAATTGAACAGCCTAGGCCAAATGCGTCATTTCCAATATGGCAGATGGAAGGTGCCCAAAAATAGATTTCAAGTATAGGCGATTTCAAAGAAATTGGTTGTTGGCCATCAACCAGAAGCATCGAATATGTGGCAGGCAAAAGAATGTCAAAAGCAAATAAAAGATAAGAAAAAGAATCAAACCTTGAAAATGAATGAAGATGAACCCGAACATGCCAAAATGATTTGATGTCATCCAGTTGACGATGGAAGATCATCAATGCTTGTTTGTGATTGCTTGAATGCAATGTTTTTGAATGCAATTGCTTGAATGCTTGAATGCATCAATGCTTGAATGCAATGTTTTTTTTATGATTGGAATAGACACTGCAATGAGACTGTAAAATGTATTTACCCGATAAAGAACAAAATAAAGCTAAAAAAAGAAAAACAATTAAACAAAAATAACAAAACAAAAAAAATAAACAAAAGCAACAAAAACATGACAAAAAACAGAAAAAAATTAAAAGGCAAAAATGTCCAACTGAGGATTAGACACGAAACGGTCGAACCAACGACTGCAAAACGGAATCTTGCCGCAAGGGTCACCAGCAATTTAGCAAAAAACTGGACACCCTGTTCATCGCAATTTTAGGCAGACCGAGGAGTTGAACACACTGCTATAGCGCGATGGCATATTACCGGACTGGAAGCAGAGCATAGTTAAGCCACTTCCTAAAGGAGGTTTGGCAATGTCTATAGAGTCATTTAGGCCCATTAGCCTAACAAGCTCTTGTGCCAAGTTGATGGAGAAAATTGTTGCTGGCTACCTGTACCGCCTGCTTGAGGGTCAAAATTTTTTCTTCCATGGCCAACATGGCTTTCGATCAAAATATTCTTGTGAAAGTCAGCTCACTGGCGTTATCCATGAGATCTCAGTGGCATTGGGGAAGTCTATGCAAATTGACGCTGTATTTATAGATATGGCTAAAGCCTTTGATCGCGTCTCTATCTCTATTCTTCCCAAGAAATTAGCTTCACTGAGAATCCCTGAAAATTTGTTCTTGTGAATCTCAAATTTTGTTACTGATCGCCATTTTAGGGTTTTACTAAATGGGGAGATGTCTGATATTCTCCCTGTAACAAGTGGCATCCCACAAGGGTCTGTGTGCGGCCCCTTACTTTTCCTTATCTATATTAATGACATTGCTTCTGCGGTGAAGTCTTGTATCAGACTCTTCACGGATGACATGGTTATATATAGAGTTGTGTCTTCCGCGGAGGACTTCACCACGCTGCAGACTGATGTTGACTCCATTTCGGAGTGGTGCAATGCCAACCGCATGGGTATAAATGCCTCGAAAACATCTGTCATGTCCTTTTCAACCTCCAGATCACCTCCTTTGTACGATTACAAGGTAGGATCTAGTACCCTGGACAGGCCGGATACTATGAAGTATTTGGGAGTTTTGGGACTCCTATTTAATTCTGAATTGAGTTGGGTGCCACACGTTAGAAATATTGTGCAAAGAGCATCAAACCAACTAAAGTTCCTTATTAGGAACTACAGTCCTTATTAGGAACTACAGCTATGCTTCAAGAAAAGTTGAAACTATTTTGTACTTCTCTACTGTCGGGTCTTTGTTGGAGTATTCTACCACTTCTTGGTCACCTTTCCAAAAATGCTATGTTGATGCAATTGAGGCTGTGCAGAGAAGGGCCGCAAGATTTGTTTCCGTTAACTTTTGCTTTGATGCAAGTGTTATGTCCCTTTTGAAAGACCTTGGTTGGGATTCACTTGAGAAGCGAAGAATTTTGCATAGTATCTCAATGTTTAGGCACTGTATCCTGAGACATGGTGGATGGGGTGACGGACCATGGATTCTCACACAAAACAACAACCCCACCAGAGCAAGCAAAATTGTGGCCCACATTGAAGCAAACATTAAAAACCTTCCCGATACCTGTCAGGATGACATTCGAACCAGGTGCAAAACCGTGCTGCTGTCTTCTGGACCCAACCGAAAACAAAAAGGATCATCCGTTTCCAAAACCATCCGAAGTTTACGGGAGAATAAAGATGTGGTCATTACCAAACCGGATAAAGGCAACGGCGTTGTCATCATGAACAAGGCGGATTACCACCAAGGGATGCGGGCCCTCCTTAACACACCGGACTACAAGCAAGTCAAGTACGACCCAACGGACAGACTACAGAGAAAGTTTCAAAACACGATTAACAACTCCTTTCCTTTTTCTTTTCTCCAAACCCGAAACAAAAAGACTACTAGTTGATGCTCCTGCACCTCCCAGAATCTACGGTTTACCCAAGATCCACAAAGGGGCATCACCTGTCCCCTTGAGACCAATAGTCACAGGGCGACAAGCGCCAGCTGTCAAACTGTCGAAGTTCCTTGCCAACACCATCAACAACTGCATCAAGCAATTGCATTTCTTTGTGAAGAACTCCAGTGAAGTCGCAGATGTGTTGAGACACCACAAGCCAATTCAGCATGAAGTTCTCTACAGCATGGACATTGAATCTTTGTTCACCAGAATTCCAATCAGAGAAGTGTGTCAAGTCCTAGAAAAACGCCTCATCCGAGCAGGAGAAAACCCAGCAGTTGCCACTGAAATTGCCTCATTGTCTCAGATATGCATGGATGCCACCTACTTCACATATGACAGCACGTTTTACCTACAATGTCAAGGTGCCCCCATGGGAAACCCCCTCTCACCCATTCTGGCTAACATCTTCGTTGAACATCTGATCTCTTTGGGAATGGACCAAGCCCCACTGAAACCGCAGTTCTACATGCAGTACGTAGATGATTCCCTACTCTGTTGGACCCACGGAGAAGAGAGTTTTGCTGATTTTGTACAGCTTTTCAACACTCTTAACCAGAACATCAAATTCACGGTGGAGAAAGAAGCCGGGAACTCGATCAATTTCTTGGATATCAAAGTACAGCGCAAGAAGGCCCGTTACAGCCTCAGCATCTACCGCAAACCCACCCAAACCGACAACTATCTACACATCAACTCTTGCCATCATGCTTCACAGAAATGGTCAACCTGGCGCACTTTAGTGGAAAGAGCACAAAATAAAAATCTGCTCCCCGGAGAACTTGGGGGAGGAAATTCAGGTTCTGAAGTCACTGGCCATCAGAAACGGGTTTCCAGCAAATACCATCAGAAAAACCATCCACAAGGTGAACAGCTCAACCCCCAACAAC
The DNA here is from genome assembly GCA_030068105.1 of Sinentomon sp. SZTP_YWyxl. NCBI lineage: Eukaryota > Metazoa > Arthropoda > Protura > Sinentomata > Sinentomidae > Sinentomon > Sinentomon sp. SZTP_YWyxl. The sequence goes on from JASGXE010013554.1 coordinate 6,168, forward strand.
AAAAACAAAGTCAGGCCCTGCAGCTCAATCATGTTGCCGTACCTGCCACACATCAGCAGAAGACTTGAAGTCATCTTCAAAGAATATAACATCAGAGTCATACATCGGCCACCACTTAAGCTCAGTGCATACCTATCATCCCACAAAGGCTCCACCCCGTCGAACAGGATACCTGGAGTCTACCAAATTCAGTGCAACTGCGGAGAATTTTTTTTAAAAAAAAAAAAAAGTTCCCCACCCGACTTGTGCGTGAATCCATTGAAATCCTGAAACAGCCAAAGGCCATGAACATCAGAGAAACAACAGGGTTGCATCCATCTTGGCACCTCCTCTTCACTCCAGCAGGCTTATCTTTGTCTTTACCACCCATCCCACAGCTCCAGGAAAGGATTTTCAACTCCCCCATTCATGGATATCAAATTCTCCAGATTGCCGCGTGACTGACACAAGGCAAAACATTCCCCCGTTGTGGTGCACTGAAAAGGGGAAGTTCTCATCTCTATTTCATTTTATTCACTTTGTTGCATCTTTATTCCTTTCAAGTACTTATTTCTTTATGTCATCTTTATTTCTTTTCTATTTTCTTCTTTTGATAAAAAAGTTGCCTCTTTTGAAGTTGCTTTGCTTCCTTCCTTCATCCTTTTTTCTCTTTCTTTTTCCTATTTTAGATTATTGACGAATGTGAAGGTGAACAGTTGGACGAACAACTGTGGTGAGGGATGTCTGACGAGCTCGGGAGATAACACTGAATGGATGACGAAGGAGGTGTAATGACGATGCCTAGCCCGGAAGATGATTGATCTGACGCTGAGCAAATGATGGAGGATTTAGCCAAAATTCAAAGCTAAGTTTTTCTGTTTCACTTTCATTCATTTTTGTCTTTAGGTAGGTAGGTAGGCCTAACTTAAACTTATCTTAGATTCCAGGGCAAGAGGAGCTTTGAACATGTTTGTGAAGGAGCAGTCTCATTTGCATTTTTTGATGTTTTGCTGTGTGGTTCAAGTTTGAGTTGGGCTAGATAGTGGTTAGGTATTTCTGTTATGTAGGTATTTGTGTTGCGCTGGGGTTTTGTGAGTGAGTGAAAGATGTTTTTCTTCAATTGTTTTGTCTTTTTAGTCGAAACTAAATTTTAGGTTGTGGGTTTTTGCCGAAAAGAAGGCATCATACCTTACGTCTTGTCTTGTCTATTGTCATGGTTTAGCAGACGACGCAATCCAACCAGTTTCAATTTGCGCTGGGGTTTTGTGAGTGAGTGAAAGATGTTTTTCTTCAATTGTTTTGTCTTTTTAGTCGAAAGTAAATTTTAGGTTGTGGGTTTTTGCCGAAAAGAAGGCATCATACCTTACGTCTTGTCTTGTCTTCACCGGTCATTCAGTTGGACTGATGATGCTGCAAGTGTTGGCAGCGAAATCGATCTCACGTGGACTCTGTGGCAGAAGTTTTAGCACCTTCTTACCCTCTCATCATGCCTTCTGCAGCACAAAAAACCATTTTACACCAATTAATCTAATTCACTCCCTTTCTGACAAAATGAAATATGATCTATTTACTGACATCGTGCTTTAATGCACTGGATGTTTTGTGCGCCTTTCCTCGGCATCAGTCTTTTATTTTTTTTATTTTTTTACTTTTAAAAATGACTGGAGTTTTTGTCCCACGAACATGTCGGCGGGGGGACTCCGTCCCCAGCAAAAAAAAAAAGTTTTTGCAGAAGAATAGATTGCAGAAGAATAGAATGATTTACAGTGTCAAATGCTTTGCAGAGATCAATAAAAATTCCAATGACATGGTGCTTTCTATCAAAGCATCAGAACCACATATTATTCTTCTGCAGTTTAAAATCAAAAAGCGAAGATCACTTGGAAGAATTGTTTCCTCCCTTTGCGCCAGTGGTGCTTAAAACTGCCGGCGCAACCGCAAATCCGATGAATCGGAGTAACCGCGCCGTGAAAATAAAAAGAACAGTCCCCCAAGTGGGAGAAGTCGGGCCGATATTCCACATTGCATCCCAGATTTGAAAAACCGAGTTGATTTTTGGGTGTGGGTGCAATGGGGAGAATGATTGAAGGAGGTGCAAAAATGGTACGGCAACAAGGCGAGAAAAAAAAATAAAAAAATAAAAAAAAAAATAAAAAAAAATAAACCGTAACAAAAACATACCATCTCAGCACGTGGCCGTTTTCATGAAGAATCTCCATCCAGTGGTTCGTCACAGTTGTCAAATTGCACAAAAAGTGACATCATGGTCACCAAAACAAAAACACATGTCCATGTCCAAACATGACAAGTCACAAATTCAGCCAAAAATTCAATTGATTCGATTCGTGCAAGAATGGGGAAAAAAATTACCAATTAGGCAAACTGAATTTTTGCGTTAACTACCTATGGGTCTGTATTCTACCTATGTGCCAAATTTAAACATGATTGCAAGCTACCTAGGTATCTACTATTTTTTCTTTTTCGCCTACCCCGATCCTCTCACAAAAAGCTTCGAGATGTTGACTGCATTGAAAAATGAATGGGCTTTCTTCCAGTCAAACAAAGTTTACCTGCAAGCAACTCCCCGATGATGCGTCGAGCGAACCTGGGAGTTCTCGCCCGCAGCGGTAAGTAGACCCTCCCAGTCCAACTCGTCAGCATAATCAACAGAGCTACCTACTTGCGATCTGAAGTTAATCACAGTTGAGATGTTCACGCAGCCCAAGAAACAAACGAGCACCTTTTTATGGGTGAGGAGGGGATTTCTGGGTAGGTAATACAAAACTCAGATAGGCAGCCTGAATCTTATGGATCTAGACCACCACAATGCAAAAATAGGCCATGCCTTCATTTTTTTCGTAGGTACCTACCATGAGTAACAAGGAAGGCAGGACCTCGTTATCAAAATACAAACGCAAAAAGTCGGTTCGAGAAGATAATTTAATAAAAAAAAAAAAAAAAAAATTGCAAAACACCAACAAAAATAAAAAATAATACCTTCCTACATGAATACCTTATAAAAAAAATTTTCAAGAAAAACAAAATAAACAAGTAGACATGAAAAACCAGGGGCTCAAAAAAAAAAAAAAATAAATAAATAAATAATCAAAGTAAGTCCAGGGAAACAATCCCAGCAGAAAAGTACCACATCCCCATCTGTTCGAAGATCGATCATGAGCATGGTGAAGACCTACAAGTAGCTGCCTGACATGATCACGAAAAGCGGGACCCTTCATTGCAAGGCAGTCTGGAGTAAGATTTAGACTATTCCATAGGAAAATAGGCCAACAAAGAAACGTGTCTGTCCAGGTTACCGAATGTGCAAGGGATTTTCAATGAAAGATTTTTACATTTTCTTGTGGAGCCGGTGTTTAGACTTGGATGCAAACACGTTTCTGCCCACCCACCTCTGTCAAGGATGCAATTTCTGAGAATCTCAAGAGCATGCAACTTCCTCCTGAGCTCAAGGGATTCCCAACCCAATTCCCGAAGAAGTCCACTCACACTTACAACTGGGTAATGGCCAATGATTCCGCACACAAACCTCGCCGCTTTCTCTGCACAGCCTCTACTTATCGATTTGACATGAAAGATGAGGATTCCTGTGGTAGTTGAATACTCAAGCAAGGACCTAACAGTGGAAAAGTACAAATAGTCTTTACACCTGGATGCTGAAGAGTAATTTCTGATGAGAAATTTTAATTGCACTGAAGCCCGTTTGACAATGCTGCAGATATAGGGCCCCAATCCAGTTTCCTGTTGAAGGTCAATCCCAAATATTTCACTGAATCTGGTCTTGGGAGAACAGTGCCACCAGAATAAATCACAAAGGGTGACCCTATTAGAGCGGTGGAAAGAAATTACATTTGATTTTGATGTGTTTATTTCCATGAGGTTTGATTTGCACCAATCAGTCACAGTATCAAGGTCAAGCTAAGCAGTTGCGAGTCTCCTGTGTCAAAAGAGGTCTATACAAGACAATGTCATCAGCAAACAATCGTACACATGAACCGATACCTTCGGTAATGTCATTGATATAGATGAGGAAGAGAAGGGGGCCACACACCGAACCCTGTGGGATACCGCTAGTGAGTGCCTGACAGTCTGATTTTTCCCCGTTCAGAAGAACCTGGAAATTTCGGTTGGAGACAATGTTATGATCCAATTGAAAATATTTTCGGGAATGGCCAATTGTGCCAATTTTGCACAAAGTACAGGAATGGAAACTCTGTCAAATGCTTTCACCAAGTCAATGAAGATAGCATCAACCTGAGTGCCTACTTTAAGGTGCTGGATGATATCATGTGAGAAAGAATCAGTTGTGTTTCACACGAGAATCCTGATCTAAAACCATGCTGGAATTTGCTAAAGAAGTCCCCACATTCAAGGAGGTTACGTAATATCCTGCCACAATTTTTCTCCATTAACTTAGCTGAAGAGCAAATCAGGCTTATTGGTCTGAAGGAGGTCAGGGACACTGGCAATCCACCCTTAGGAAGGGGTTTGACAATATTCAACATCCAATCATTTGGAATGATATTACTTGACAAGGAGTTGTAGAAAATGACCAAAAGAAACTTGGATAATCATCACATGGTTTTTTAAAGAAGATCATCGGTATCCCATCAACCAAGTCAAAGGTGGAGTTTTTGCATGAGCGGATGGTTGCTGCAATTGCCTCAGGGGTAAGATATCAGCATCTCTTAAACTGTTGGTGTTCAGTTTGGTAGGCAGTGCCATGATTTGACTAACAGGATTAAAAAACCACTACACCTTAGCAAAAGAGTCACTAATTTTGGAAGAGGAATTGTGTTTTGCATTCGCAGGTCGTAGGTCCATGTCGTTTGCCAATACCAATTTTCTAGTTTTAGTTTTGAGTGATGAAATGTCCAGAAGGTTTTGGTGCTGATAACATCATTTATTGCAAGGTGCCTCAAAAACTTTGTTTCTGTTGCCCGTAGTTCCCTTTGGTAGGCTCTTAACCCTTTGTCTGAATAGTTTGTGATATTTTTAGTGGTCCTCCTGTGTGGAGTTATTTTTTCCAGCAAGTTTTTCTATTTCAGTCAAAAATCGCAACCGGAATGTGTAAATCCGTCTTAAAATATGGTTCATCGAGTCACCCTCTGTGAGCCTCTCCTATACCTGTGAGCAAGACAAGAGTGCAGTCGTAATGCATCGGGCGTGATTTTGGCGTGTGGAAGAGCCGCCACAAGAATACCCCCGACTTGTTTATTGCTCTTTTGTCCAGTATTATTCCATGGATATCCACACGTATAGGTATACTCGCACAGCAAAACAACGGGC
>JASGXE010013555.1:0-28246 GCA_030068105.1 Sinentomon sp. SZTP_YWyxl
TTGCCCGAGAATACTTTTCGAAAATCCACACCAAAATTGCCCTGTCTGCTCGCAGAATCGATGAAAATTGACCAAATCGAACATTCAATGTCGCAAAAAACATCTAGAAAATTTAGATATCCTACAGAGGAGAAACATCGTTCTCATGAGACATCCACTAGGACAAATTCGTCTTCAGCTTCAACTTGGCATCTGCTTTGCGGCAAAAAGTAGCAAATTCACAGTTTTATAAGAGCCCACTTCAGAACAACGTGGAGCTTCAACTAGTTGCATGAAAATGGTGGAATTTTGTACTATGGTTCAGGGAAGAGTCCCTCTATTGATTTGAGAATGTGGTTTTGATCAGGGTTGTATAACGTTACATTTTGACAAGCAGTTCTCAAAATATCTGGATCGCCCCTGGTAACCGAAATACTACTGGGAAAATTTATTAGGCAAAAACACAAAATAAAACTCACGAAGCAAAACAAGGCGGCAGTGCATGCAAAGAGTATTGATGCATGACACAAGCACAGTTGAGAAAAAATTTCAACCAAGACCAGGAACGTGACCAGGAAGAAATTGAGTGCAATATAAATTGAAGAGAAAAGCACGAAACAATAGCAGGAAAATACAATGAATTATTTGAGAAATTATTCTTCATATCAATAAAAACAAAAATTAAAACGTGGTTTTTTTTATCGAAAACCCAACCCTTAAGGGGCTTTTTTCCCATAAAACATCCCCATTGTTGTCATGGTAACAGGATATTTTTGGCAAAAACGGTCGAAGGAGTGCACTCCTCGACAAAAAAAAACCCCATGGGATTTTGACAGAACATCGCTCATTGGGTTTTATTCGTTTCATCCTGGGGAACCATGCCTGCAAATTTCACTTGTGTCGGATGATTTTATATTTCCGAAACCCCAAATGGGTTAGAATGGCCTCCGGGCCATTTGGGGGTACAAAATAAAAATAACCCGAAACGAAAGAAATTTGGGGATATATTTGATCCTCAGGATGAAACGAATAAATATGAAAGACAGATGTTTTGTCAAAATCACACTCCTTCGACCACTTTATAGCCCAAAAAATATCCGTTTGCCGTGGCAATAATGGGGATTTTTATGTGCAAAAACCCCATCCGGGTTGGGTTTTCGAAAAACAATTCCTATTTTATTTTTTGTTTGTTTATTCACATGAAGAACGACTCATCAAATTTTGTGCACACCTTTCCAATACACCCTTTAGAGAATAAGACTATTAGATCAAATTAACCAGTGAAGAAATTCGTAGCAGGCCATTATTATGCATGCAGTCTATCTTTGTGGATTTTTGACCACAATTTCCAGAATCGTCAAGCAGGAAAGTTAAGGAAATTTTGATGCCGCACAGGTCATAAAAATGATGCAGTTTTTAATGGTCCCCGACTGTTGATCTTTAATTTTACATTCGTGTCAGTTTTCGTACAGAAAAACTCACACTCATTTTTTGCGCTTTCTACGCAAACAGTGAAATTGCTTTGGATGTTAAATAATTCGGAAAGTGGAAACTATATAATTCTGATAAAAATACGTGTCACAAGCAGGGCAGAGAAAATTTTAAATTTCAAGAAGAGAGCATCAGACGTGAAGTTAAATAATTAACGTAGTCCGCGAGCAATATAATTAATCGTATATATAACTAAAATTCAATTCGCAGAACTTTTGATCGGACAGGAAATAAAAACCTGCATCTAATAGGAAATCAACCGATCACCTGACGATAGCGGATCCTGTCTATTTGGCGTCAAGAGCAGTCATCGTCCGGTTCACTCACGACACGACACGGTACTGGCTGAAATCGGACTGTTATGGACCTAAAACCGAATCTTTGTTTGAAATCGGGCGCCAAAATACTCAAATCCTGTGCTCCCGAAATCACCGCGAAAACACTGTCAAATGAATTCATTCAAGTGATGGAGAAGGAATGGGCACCTTTCCCTCCAGATATTTGCTCGCAGAAATCCTATTGGATGCAGCTACGAGTACACCCCCGCGATTCCACCGCACAGCCTCTTCGCTCCTGCTCTCTGGAATAGTAATTCTGGAATAGACGTATACAATTGGCCTCTCCCATTTGTACGAGAATATACTGCATCAACACCGAGCTCGTTTCTATAGATTTTTATTTTATTTACAGTCGCATCTGGAACTCAAAATTTCAAGCAGGATACGGATTTGTATTTATCCTTTCTGTTCTGGTCTTGCCGTTCTTTGTTCCTTGTATCTCGTGGAATTACCAAACCATCGCTTTTCTTCTGTTAGGCACCCATAGCACTCTTCACAGAAAGACTCATTTGCTTTGCTAAGAAAATTGAAATTTTTGTTGGCGGCAGGCAATTGTGGCGTCTAAATAATGTACCTACCAATCTGCGAGAAACTTAAAGTAGCAATTAATAACCTAAGCAATTAGCAAGATTAAGGTATAATTTACAGATTCAAGATTTGTTGAGCATCAGTGAATAAGCACCGCACTCGCAGGAGTGGACTCTCTGGCTGTTTTCTATAGGATTGTGGGAAAATCATCGCCGTTTTAAAAGCGTGCGAGAAAATGGATGGATCCAGATTGATAAAGGTATAGTTTCTACAGAAAGGTCGACATTGCTGCACGGGTGTTAAGTTTACTTCGTTCACCAAAGTAGCTGCGATCTGAGCAGGCTGTTTGTTATACTCAGACATTCAAAATACCCGGGCCATAGGAGATTTTTATCAGACTTTTGAAGCACGGGGCGATGTTATTCCTTATCTAGCAAGCGCTGTTGAATGCATTCCTTCATGTAATGTGCTTTGCGATACATGCCAAATGGGGAATTACATTACCCCGTGTTTCAAAAGTCTGAAAAAAGTCCCCTATGACCCGGGTATATATATTGTTAATATAGGGAGGAATTCGTCTTAAGTTGGGGACCTTGAGATGTTAAAAGTGGGGAATTCGCCCTTTTGTGGAGCCCGACAAATTTAATAGTGCCAAACCCGGGGCTATTCAAATAAAAAAAATTGGAGAATTGGCGGAACCTCTCTTTCAAGTTGTTTTACGTTTTCGGGGAAACTGGTACTTTGGGGAACTATAGCACTCCACTGGACTTTTCTCTCATTCGACCACGCCAAAACCAACGAGAATTTATATAGCCTCTTATTACAGGCCCACCAACGTTAATTACTTTCCGCTTGTGCCGACGATATGACTTCTTGCTCTGGGTCCCTGACAATATCTCACAATCTCTTGGATCCGGGGTGATTCACTTGAGACGATACCTGTCCTCTTATTTCAGGACCACTGATATTTTCTAACTGTCGTGACACTTGTCCTCTTATTTCAGGACCACTGTAATTGAGCTCCCTTTTACAAGGGTTATATCTCGCACACAGATAAACTCGTCCTGTTATTCAGGACCACCAAATATAATCCCACTTCTCTGGGATCTGATTACACTTCAAAATTGACACTGGTTAAATGTCGAGCTGCTGACTCGAACTCCGAATAAAAGGCAACTTTCTGCCAAAGTGCTCGGTTACTCTGTTCACCCCAAATGAAATTTATCCCTCGGGAAAAGCTCATAAGACCCTTAGATGGTTAATGTCTCAGAAACATAAGTCGATGGTTACTGAAACCAGCCTCACACAAAAATCCCAAATTAATTCTTACGTTTGGTTCCCATAAAGTGTGATATTTGCAGCACTGGATCTGATCAAAATCAAAATTCAATCAGGTCGAAGTTCCTCGTGGTCCACTCAAGATCACACTAAATGTTTCTCCCAAAGGCTTCCCAAAGGCTTCCCCATAAATTGCTTCAATTTCCTCTCATTAAAATGGATCACAACAATCGAACCTGAATCCCAGCGTTCGAGTTCGTTGCCCCTGTCGACATCCGCAACCCTCGGTTCACTTCAGATAATTATCACTACTATAAGATGAATTCGATCAACACAGACGTTTTTCATTTCTAGAATTCAAGTTTTTGTTTATTATATAAACCCATGATTTTCCCCATTTACAAACACTCCGTTTTCAAGAATAGACTTTAGAAAAAGGTTATATGGTGTTTGAGGAGTGGAGTTTTCCCGGGTAAAGTTTTCCCCATTTTCTCTCAGGTATAGCACATTTTAAAGTTTCGCGACACTGGATTCGGACTCACCAGAACACTCACAAACTTCGCTCGACCTTTTCCTCGCTTCTACCTCTTCAGCACAACTTTTCTGTTCGATCTTTCAATCGCGAATGCCGATCAATACTTTACGTAGACAACCATCCTTCCATGGGAAGTATCTTCCACTTTGACGATCGCCACGATCGATCGACGACTCAGAAACGCCTGAGGCTTTCCGCTCCTCACAACTTCACCGTCAGAATTCTTCAGCACGACTCACACTGAATTTTCAGATCAAATTTTCAAAGAACATGTTTCCATTGCGCAACACCTTCCAAAATCCCAAAAGTAACCCAAAATCCCCAAAGAAAATCTTCATATTTTCAGATGACCTTCAAAGGCACCTAAAATTGTCATTTTCTGCATCTTTTCAGCACATTTTTCAGTTCAAGAACTTGTGGCTTCCTTTCTGAATGTGATGTCGAATTCAAAGTCCAATTGTGGCCTCTCTCGCCTGGGATCCTCTGCCCCACACAAAATGCAGGATATAAGAGGTTTTAATCCCAAACCGAGATGATGTTCCGCAATAAAATTTGCAACTCAAAATATTCTCGATTGATCTTTGCTTTCTCGTTTTTTGCCTTTGCTTTTCGAATGAAATGATCAAAATCTCAATATTTTGCAACTACATGATCGGCCAAAAGTCCCTCAAATCAATTACCCCTTCAACCCTCCTAACAGTATTCAGAATGGCCCGTATTGCCGACAGATGTGGTTCGCAATTATAAACATAAAAAATTGTCAAAGGACACGTATCTATTGTACAAGACGTTTAAAGCCGCGTCGGAATGGACAGCTTTTTGTCGGCTGACTTTTTCAGATCGTCTGGCTAAAAGAATTTGTCACTCTCAATAATGTGCAAAGGAGAACATTGGAGCATTTGTCATTGCCCATTGTTTCGAGTGACAATCTGGTTTGGACAGACGATCTGAAAAAAAGTCAGCCAACAAAAATATGTCCAATGGATTCCATAACTTTTGGATCATGTACTCATATACAGGGTGATTCAAAAGTCACGATAAATTTCATTTGTTGGCTAGCTATTGAATTTTGTTGCTATTCCTGGTCATGTCTTCAAAGTCAAAGTAATTTATTTTGTTTCCAGGATGCATGCAGTTTTCGTCGGGTTCGCGGAAGTTCTTATTTGGTTTTGTTGCAAGCCGGAGAATTCGCAAGCTGAGCATGTTGAAAATGTTCGTCTCTGCGGAGACAACGATAGAACGTTTCAGGTTGTCAGCGAAATCTTCCAGGAAGGTCAGCCGGGTCGGCTTGACCCAACACACTGTAAAAACTTAGAACACTTCAAGATCACATGAAGATCGGCATTTTGTAACAGATAATAATCACTTCCAGAGCACTCTCGGTGCACTCCCACGATGATCTTCGCCAAACGATCTTCGTTGAGGAAGGGTCATCGTGTGTTTCGAATGTGATCTTGAAAGTGTTCCAGGCGATCTTTCCGATCTTGAGAAGATCGTTTCACTGTAACAGAAAAAGAGCACTCCAAATGATCTCGCGGTGATGATTCTCAAATGTTCCAGGTGTTCTGGGTGATCTTTCCAAAAGTTGTTGGCCACAGAATGACGCCACGTTTTTGGAGAGCATTCCCACAAGATGAAAATAAATGTGAAATGGAATTGCTACACGGATAAAATAGGAAGTGCTCTGTTTTTTGTTGCAGGAAAATGTTTTTTCAGGTTCGTAGGAAGCCTTGAAATCATCAGGATGAATCCAGAATAGGCATGTGCTGAGTGAAATAAAATCCTCTGGAAAGGCCATCAGCATCCGTGCACAAAATACTGAACGTTCTCTGCACTCTTCTCTCAAACGTTGGACGCTCATGTTTTGTACTGTTTACGCATCAGATGTTTCAGCTTCTGCATTGTTGAAAATTTTCGGATTGGATCCTCGATCAAAAATTACGCAGAATAACTCCAGAACAATTGAATTTTATTCCAATCCGAATAAAGGTCATGGAAAAAAAGCTGGTTGGAAATTTGTCAACTGATGTCTGAATCTGGGAAAATCATCCTGTTGTGATGATCTTCCATTCAAGTTTGTGTCAAAGGTGTTAAAATATCGTGATGGTCCTTCATGCTTATGATCATTATGATCGACGATCGCCACTGAAGTCACCCAAGATCCCGCATCCTTTCATCTTGTGGAATCTGCACACGAAACGCGAGTTTCCAGATCCTTGGCTGGAGAGCACTCAGCCAACCAAAGGCTGGTACATGCTAGAAAAGTACCTACACACAGCGACCGAAAGTTATTTTCCATTTCACTTGTTGGGACGTCAATGACGAAACGCAGAGCGAACGCAAATTCACTCAATTGTTCTTCGTCCTCATTCGAAAAACAGTTTTAATGCAGGTACCGCTTGCAGACCACTGCTACATCAACAGGTTGACTCAGCCATGTTGCATCTCAGTTTTGGGGTCACACTTAATTCCACGTTAGGAAAAAACGTTGGTCACTTCCCTGGCTTCAGGTATTCTGCGATGGTTGGACTTGCGAGATCATGAACACGCAAGCAACATGGTTGGCCTGCTTTCCTGATTGAGATGATTGGGCACTGTCCTGGTCACTGAAGAACGGAGAGGAAAGTCCTTGTCGAAATGTGATGGCAATGTTGACTGGTTCGCTTCGATCGACAATGAAACGCAGTCAGCTTTGATATCCCTGGAACAAAAATATTTACATGTTCTCGGTGATTGGATGGTAAAAAATATTTTTTAACAGTGGAGATTATTTTGCACGTGCTGAAATGGAAAATCTCCTGAGATGAGGAAAGTAAACTCGGGCCCCCACAGACGAATTTTGAACCAGGATTTTGCCACAATGAAGGACCCAATTTGTTTCCAAATTTGTACACCGAAAATTGGAATTTGCTCACTCGCCCCCTTTTGGGGTCGCGCCCCCCAAGGTTCATGCATGCATGTCAATGAAGTGGTTGGTGGACACGTTCCAGAAGAGTGGTATATTCGCAGATGACTCCCTGGGCGGGCACAGATTGCGACCGTCGGACACGAACACGACATGATTTTGGCCATGGAAGAGGATGGAGATACGTCAACGCGGAAATTGGCTTAGCAAGTCGGTATAGCCAGAATTCCGTGTTGCGCATACTCAGAGCTCATGGCTCTGAGTATGCGTTTCAAGCCTTAATGGTTTTCAAGCCCTTACCACTGCAGTAGCTGCGATAATTGGACCCTGAAGAGCGTTTGGCATTGTGCCAGTTATTCTCGAGCAAATACTCGTCCTGCCTGTTTGCTCGATTGCCCACTGGTAGAATTTCAGAGGCTTATGCGACTGAACCCGTTCTCTGGAATTTGGGAAGAACCTCTTAGATGCGCAGGCTGGGACCACCCGGTCCGGATCGGATTGCTGAAAGATGTCGCTGGCAGCATGCAACATTCAATCGCTTAAGTCACCGTAGAGACGAACAATTTTAACGGGCTCGCAGCTTGCGAATACACCGACATACTACAACTCCAGACAAGAACTTCTGCGCAATTTGATGATAACTGCAGCCTGGGAACAAAATAAATTACTTTGGCTTTGCTGACATGACCAGGAACAGCAAAAAAATTCAACAGCGAGCCAACAAATAAAATTTATCGTGACTTTTGAATCAACCTGTAGAGGCGGAGGTCGAAGTCCGATCGCTGCTAATTAATTCACGTTCAATTTTTATCGTTTATGCTATCTTTCCGATGGAAACAAAACAACTGAAGTTCTGCAGCGAGTTCACCGAATACCTGCACTTTTTTACTTTAGAAGTTTAAACCATGTGCAGGGTGTCCCGTAAATCAATCGCCGAAATTCGAAATTTCAGAAAAGATTCCCAGGACACCATTCTCCGAAAACAGATTCTTACGAGCAACCAACCATTTATTTGACACCTGAACAATTTTTATTCGAAAACAGATTGACAAGTTTGATATTGACACCAATAACATCGGAAAACGTCGTCCACATGGGGAGGCAACACGTGCATTTTGCCAAAGCAGAAAATTAGTTTCCCTAAACAGACTATTTTCACCAGTGAAATGGTTAAGGTTTCCTTGGGCCATGGTTATGGCTTGTGCGTTGCACAGTTTCCGGATCCAACAACTTGGGATCCGGAAACTGTGCAACGCACAAGCCATATTTTCACCAGTGTTTGCGGGTGGCTTTTGCGTAGAAATGGGGTGTCTGAGCAAATTTTCTCACTGAACATTTTTTGTTCAGCGTACCTTTATGAATCTCGCCGCAAAAAATGGGTCTTATGCGGCCACTTTAATGTCTCAGCTAAAACAAGACAACCAAAATTGAGCTTTTTTTTAGATTTTGGGGGGGGGGGCACTGCGTGAAAATGGGGGCTCGTATGTTATTTTGTCACTGAATGTTTTATGTTTTACCCGATACGTAGAACCTGTTCTGAAAATTTGACTGTTCTACGGTGAAATCTTACCTCCCCCATGAATACCCCAAATGGGTCCATTTTGAGCGACTTTGGGGGTTAATCATGGAAAGGGGGGGAGAAAAATTTTTACGTTAATTTCGATTTGTTTTGCCATAAACTTCAACTGCAGTTAATGTTAGCGTTAACATACATTCTACATACCTGCTAACGTAATTAAAGTATTCTTGCCCGAGAATACTTTTTCGAAAATCCACACCAAAATTGCCCTGTCTGCTCGCAGAATCGATGAAAATTGACCAAATCGAACATTCAATGTCGCAAAAAACATCTAGAAAATTTAGATATCCTATAGAGGAGAAACATCGTTCTCATGAGACACATCCACTAGGACATTCGTCTTCAGCTTCAACTTGGCATCTGCTTTGCGGCAAAAAGTAGCAAATTCACAGTTTTATAAGAGCCCACTTCAGAACAACGTGGAGCTTCAACTAGTTGCATGAAAATGGTGGAATTTTGTACTATGGTTCAGGGAAGAGTCCCTCTATTGATTTGCGAATGTAGTTTTGTTCAGGGTTATACACGTTACATTTTGACAAGCAGTTCTCAAAATATCTGGATCGCCCCTGGTAACCGAAATACTACTGGGAAAATTTATTAGGCAAAAACACAAAATAAAACTCACGAAGCAAAACAAGGCGGCAGTGCATGCAATGAGTATTGAAGCATGACACAAGCGCAGTTGAGAAAAAATTTCAACCAAGACCAGGAACGTGACCAGGAAGAAATTGAGTGCAATATAAATTGAAGAGAAAAGCACGAAACAATAGCAGGAAAATACAATGAATTATTTGAGAAATTTTCTTCATATCAATAAAAACAAAATTTAAAACGTGGTTTTTTTTTAATCGAAAACCCAACCCTTAAGGGCTTTTTTTTCCATAAAACCCCCATTGTTGTCATGGTAACAGGATATTTTTGGCAAAACGGTCGAATGAGTGCACTCCTCGACAAAAAAAAACCCCATGGGATTTTGACAGAACATCGCTCATTGGGTTTTTATTCGTTTCATCCTGGGGAACCATGCCTGCAAATTTCACTTGTGTCGGATGATTTTATATTTCCGAAACCCCAAATGGGTAGAATGGCTCCGGGCCATTTGGGAGTACAAAATAAAAATAACCCGAAACGAAGAAATTTGGGATATATTTGATCCTCAGGATGAAACGATAAATATGAAAGACAGATGTTTTGTCAAAATCACACTCCTTCGACCACTTTATAGCCCAAAAATATCCGTTTGCCATGGCAATAATGGGGATTTTTTATGTGCAAAAACCCCATCCGGGTTGGGTTTTCGAAAACAATTCTATTTTATTTTTGTTTGTTTATTTACTGAAGAACGACTCATCAAATTTTGTGCACACCTTTCCAATACACCCTTTAGAGAATAAACTATTAGATCAAATTAACCAGTGAGGCAATTCGTAGCAGGCCATTATTATGCATGCAGTCTATCTTTTGTGGATTTTTGACCACAATTTCCAGAATCGTCAAGCAGGAAGTTAAGAAAATTTTGTGACGACAGCCGCACATGTCATAAAATGATGCAGTTTTTAATGGTCCCCGACTGTTGATCATTAATTTTACATTCGTGTCAGTTTTCGTACAGAAAAACTCACACTCATTTTTTTGCGCTTTCTACGCAAACAGTGAAATTGCTTTGGTGGATGTTAAATATTCGAAAAGTGGAACTAATAATTCTGATAAAAATACGTGTCATAAACAGGGCAGAGAAAATTTTAAATTTCAAGAAGAGAGCATCAACGTGAACTTAAATAATTATGTGTCCGCGAGCAATATAATTAGGCCTAATCGAATACAAATATTCAATTCGCAAACTTTTGATCGGACAGGAATAAAACCTGCATTATAGGAAATCAACCGATCACTTGACGATAGCGGATCCTGTCTATTTGGCGTCAAGAGCAGTCTTCGTCCGGTTCACTCACGACACGACACGGTACTGGCTGAAATCGGACTATACTGTTATAGACCTAAAACCGAATCTTTGTTTGAAATCGGGCGCCAATACTCAAATCCTGTGCTCCCAAAAATCACCGCGAAAACACTGTCAAATGAATTCATTCAAGTGATGGAGAAGGAATGGGCACCTTTCCTCCAATATTTGCTCGCAGAAATCCTATTGGATGCAGCTACGAGTACACCCCCGCGATTCCACCCGCCAGCGTCTTCGCTCCTGCTCTCTGGATAGTAATTCTGGAATAGACGTATACATTGGCCTCTCCCATTTGTACGAGAATATACTGCATCAACACCGAGCTCGTTTTCTATAGATTTTTATTTTTATTTACAGTCGCATCTGGAACTCAAAATTGCAAGCAGATACGGATTTGTATTTCCTTTCTGTTCTGGTCTTGCCGTTCTTTGTTCCTTGTATCTCGTGGAATTACCAAACCATCGCTTTTTCTTCTGTTAGGCACCCATAGCACTCTTCACAGAAGACTCATTTGCTTTGCTAAGAAAATTGAAATTTTTGTTGGCGGCAGGCAATTGTGGCGTCTAAATAATGTACCTACCAATCTGCGAGAAACTTAAAGTAGCAATTAATAACCTAAGCAATTAGCAAGATTAAGGTATAATTTACAGATTCAAGATTTGTTGAGCATCAGTGAATAAGCACCGCACTCGCAGGAGTGGACTCTCTGGCTGTTTTCTATAGGATTGTGGGAAAATCATCGCCGTTTTAAAAGCGTGCGAGAAAATGGATGGATCCAGATTGATAAAGGTATAGTTTCTACAGAAAGGTCGACATTGCTGCACGGGTGTTAAGTTTACTTCGTTCACCAAAAAGTAGCTGCGATCTGAGCAGGCTGTTTGTTATACTCAGACATTCAAAATACCCGGGCCATAGGAGATTTTTATCAGACTTTTGAAGCACGGGGCGATGTTATTCCTTATCTAGCAAGCGCTGTTGAATGCATTCCTTCATGTAATGTGCTTTGCGATACATGCCAAATGGGGAATTACATTACCCCGTTTTCAAAGTCTGAAAAAGTCCCCTATGACCCGTATATATATTGTTAATATAGGGAGGAATTCGTCTTAAGTTGGGGACCTTGAGATGTTAAAGTGGGGAATTCGCCCTTTTGTGGAGCCCGACAATTTAATAGTGCCAAACCCGGGGCTATTCAAATAAAAAAATTGGAGAATTGGCGGAACCTCTCTTTCAAGTTGTTTTACGTTTTCGGGGAAACTGGTACTTTGGGGAACTATAGCACTCCACTGGACTTTTCTCTCATTCGACCACGCCAAAACCAACGAGAATTTATATAGCCTCTTATTACAGGCCCACCAACGTTAATTACTTTCCGCTTGTGCCGACGATATGACTTCTTGCTCTGGGTCCCTGACAATATCTCACAATCCCGTGGATCCGGGGATTCACTTGAGACGATACCTGTCCTCTTATTTCAGGACCACTGATATTTTCTAACTGTCGTGACA
Organism: Sinentomon sp. SZTP_YWyxl; assembly: GCA_030068105.1. Taxonomy (NCBI): domain Eukaryota; kingdom Metazoa; phylum Arthropoda; class Protura; order Sinentomata; family Sinentomidae; genus Sinentomon; species Sinentomon sp. SZTP_YWyxl. The sequence goes on from JASGXE010013555.1 coordinate 12,102, forward strand.
CTTGTCCTCTTATTTCAGGACCACTGTAATTGAGCTCCCTTTTACAAGGGTTATATCTCGCACACAGATAAACTTGTCCTGTTATTCAGGACCACCCAATACAATCCCACTTCTCTGGGATCTGATTACACTTCAAAATTGACGCTGGTTAAATGTCGAGCTGCTGACTCGAACTCCGAATAAAATGCAACTTTCTGCCAAAGTGCTCGGTTACTCTGTTCACCCCAAATGAAAGATATCCCTCGGGAAAGCTCATAAGACCCTTAGATGGTTAATGTCTCAGAAACATAAGTCGATGGTTACTGAAACCAGCCTCACACAAAAATCTCAAATTAATTCTTACGTTTGGTTCCCATAAAGTGTGATATTTGCAGCACTGGATCTGATCAAAATCAAAATTCAATCAGGTCGAAGTTCCTCGTGGTCCACTCAAGATCACACTAAATGTTTCTCCCAAGGCTTCCCAAGGCTTCCCAAAGGCTCCCAAAGCTTCCCCATAAATTGCTTCAATTTCCTCTCATTAAAATGGATCACAACAATCGAACCTGAATCCCAGCGTTCGAGTTCGTTGCCCCTGTCGACATCCGCAACCCTCGGTTCACTTCAGATAATTATCACTACTATAAGATGAATTCGATCAACACAGACGTTTTTCATTTCTAGAATTCAAGTTTTTGTTTTTTTTTTTTTCTATAAACCCATGATTTTCTCCATTTACAAACACTCCGTTTTCAAGAATAGATTTTAGAAAAAGGTTATATGGTGGTTTGAGGAGTGGAGTTTTCCCCGGGTAAAGTTTTCCCCATTTTCTCTCAGAGTATACTTTACAGTGTACTTTTACGAACTTTAAAATGTGCTATATATAGCACATTTTAAAGTTTCGCGACACTGGATTCGGACTCACCAGAACACTCACAAACTTCGCTCGACCTTTCCTCGCTACTACCCCTCTTCAGCACACGTTTCTGTTCGATCTTTCAATCGCGAATGCCGATCAATACTTTACGTAGGCAACCATCCTTCCATGGGAAATAATCTTCCACTTTGACGATCGCCACGATCGATCGACGACTCAGAAACGCCTGAGGCTTTCCGCTCCTCACAACTTCACCGTCAGAACTTCCACACGACTCACACTGAATTTTCAGATCAAATTTTCAAAGAACATGTTTCCATTGCGCAACACACCTCCAAAATCCCAAAGTAACCCCAAAATCCCCAAAGAAAATCTTCATATTTTCAGATGACCTTCAAAGGCACCTAAATTGTCATTTTCTGCATCTTTTCAGCACATTTTTCAGTTCACGAACTTGTGGCTTCCTTTCTGAAACTGATGTCGAATTCAAAGTCCAATTTTGGCCTCTCTCGCCTGGGATCCTCTGCCCCACACAAAATGCAGGTATAAAGGTTTTAATCCCAAACCGAGATGATGGTCAGCATAAAATTGCAACTCAAACTATTCTCGATTGATCTTTGCTTCTTCTCGTTTTTTGCCTTTGCTTTCGAATGAAATGATCAAAACCTCAATATTTTGCAACTACATGATCGGCCAAAAGTCCCTCAAATCAATTACCCCTTCAACCCTCCTAACAGTATTCAGAATGGGTCCGTATTGCCGACAGATGTGGTCGCAATTATAAACATAAAAAATTGTCAAAGGACACGTATCTATTGTACAAGACGTTTAAAGCCGCGTCGGAATGGACAGCTTTTTGTTGGCTGACTTTTTCAGATCGTCTGGCTAAAAGAATTTGTCACTCTCAATAATGTGCAAAGGAGAACATTGGAGCATTTGTCATTGCCCATTGTTTCGAGTGACAATCTGGTTTGGACAGACGATCTGAAAAAAAGTCAGCCAACAAAAATATGTCCAATGGATTCCATAACTTTTGGATCATGTACTCATATACAGGGTGATTCAAAGTCACGATAAATTTTCATTTTTGGCTAGCTATTGAATTTTGTTGCTATTCCTGGTCATGTCTTCAAAGTCAAAGTAATTTATTTTGTTTTCCAGGATGCATGCAGTTTTCGTCGGGTTCGCGGAAGTTCTTATTTGGTATTGTTGCAAGCCGGAGAATTCGCAAGCTGATCATGTTGAAAATGTTCGTCTCTGCGGAGACAACGATAGAACGTTTCAGGTTGTCAGCGAAATCTTCCAGGAAGGTCAGCCGGGTCGGCTTGACCCAACACACTGTAAAAACTTAGAACACTTCAAGATCACATGAAGATCGGCATTTTGTAACAGATAATAATCACTTCCAGAGCACTCTCGGTGTCCTCCCACGATGATCTTCGCCAAACGATCTCGTTGAGGAAGGGTCATCGTGTGTTTCGAATGTGATCTTGAAGTGTTTCCAGGCGATCTTTCCGATCTTGAAGATCGTTTCACTGTAACAGAAAAGAGCACTCCAAATGATCTCGCTGTGATGATTCTCAAATGTTCCAGTGTTCTGGGTGATCTTTCCAAAGTGTTGGCCACAGAATGACGCCACGTTTTTGGAGAGCATTCCACAAGATGAATAAATGTGAAATGGAATTGCTACACGGATAAAATAGGAAGTGCTCTTTTTTTGTTGTCAGGAAAATGTTTTTTCAGGTTCGTAGGAGCCTTGAAATCATCAGGATGAATCCAGAATATAAGGCATGTGCTGAGTGAAATAAAATCCTCTGAAAGGCCATCAGCATCCGTGCACAAATACTGAACGTTCTCTGCACTCTTCTCTCAAACGTTGGACGCTCATGTTTTGTACTGTTTACGCATCAGATGTTTCAGCTTCTTCTGCATTGTTGAAAATTTTCGGATTGGATCCTCGATCAAAATTACGCAGAATAACTCCAGAACAATTGAATTTTATTCCAATCCGAATAAAGGTCATGGAAAAAAAGCTGGTTGGAAATTTGTTAACTGATGTCTGAATCTGGGAAAATCATCCTGTTGTGATGATCTTCCATTCAAGTTTGTGTCAAAGGTGTTAAAATATCGTGATGGTCCTTCATGCTATGATCATTATGATCGGCGATCGCCACTGAAGTCACCCCGCATCCTTTCATCTTGTGGAATATGCACAGATGTGGAGTGCACTCATTCGAAACGCGAGTTTCCAGATCCTTGGCTGGAGAGCACTCAGCCAACCAAAGGCTGGTACATGCTAGAAAAGTACCTATAGCGACCGAAAGTTATTTCCATTTTCACTTGTTGGGACGTCACTGACGAACGCAGAGCGAACGCAAAACGCTGGCCATCCCTCTCTCCAGCAGCAGGAGAGGGATGGCCAGCGTTGATCCTTCAGTTGCGATGGAGGGGGTGGATATGCCACCTGGTTTAGCCATAAACGCTCAACATTTTTTGTCCGCAACTGCCGTTAATATGCCTACATTTCGTGCAATTTTCTTTACCTGTTTCAGCAAATTCGAACTTATGGCTACCTACCCCACCCATCCCAACTGGGGTCAGTGCTCGCCTTCCTGCTCCTGTTACTGCAACCCCCGCAACAGGACGGGATGGCCAGCGTTGATCCTTCAGTTGCGATGGAGGGGGTGGATATAGCCCCTGGTTTAGCCACAAACGCTCAACTTGTTTGGCCGCCACTGCCGTTAATAAGCCACATTTCGTGGCAATTTCTTTACCTGTTTCAGCCATTCGCAACTTATGGCTACCTACCCCACCATCCCAACTGGGGTCAATGCTCGCCTTCCTGCTCCTGTAGTGCAACCCAGCAGCAGGAGCGGGATGGCCAGCATTGATCCTTCAGTTGCGATGGAGGGGGTGGATATGCCACCTGGTTTAGCCACAAACGCTCAACATTTTTTGTCCGCCACTGCCGTTAATATGCCTACATTTCGTGTAATTTCTTTACCTGTTTCAGCCAATTCGAACTTATGGCTACCTATCCCACCCATCCCAACTGGGGTCAATGCTCGCCTTCCTGCTCCTGTAGTGCAACCCAGCAGCAGGAGCGGGATGGCCAGCGTTGATCCTTCAGTTGCGATGGAGGGGGTGGCTATGCCACCTGGTTTAGCCACAAGCTCTCAACATTTTTTGTCCGCCACTGCCGTTAATATGCCTACATTTCGTGCAATTTCTTTTCCTGTTTCAGCCAATCGAACTTATGGCATATCACCCCCTCCATCCCAACTGGGGATCAACGCTGGCCATCCCGCTCTGCTGCTGGGTTGCACTACAGGAGGAAGGCGAGCATTGACCCCAGTTGGGATGGGTGGGGTGGGTAGCCATAAGTTCGAATTGGCTGAAACAGGAAAAGAAATTGCACGAAATGTAGGCATATTAACGGCAGTGGCGGACAAAAAATGTTGAGAGCTTGTGGCTAACCCGGTGGCATAGCCACCCCCTCCATCGCAACTGAAGGATCAACGCTGGCCATCCCGCTCCGCTGTCTGGGTTTTCACTACAGGAGCAGGAAGGCGAGCATTGACCCCAGTTGGATGGGTGGGATAGGTAGCCATAAGTTCGAATTGCTGAAACAGGTAAAGAAATTGCACGAAATGTAGGCATATTAACGGCAGTGGCGGACAAAAATGTTGAGCGTTTGTGGCTAAACCAGGTGGCATATCCACCCCCTCCATCGCAACTGAAGGATCAACGCTGGCCATCCCGCTCCTGCTGCTGGGTTGCACTACAGGAGCAGGAAGGCGAGCATTGACCCCAGTTGGGATGGGTGGGTAGGTAGCCATAAGTTCGATTGGCTGAAACAGGTAAAGAAATTGCACGAAATGTAGGCTTATTAACGGCAGTGGCGGCCAAACAATGTTGACGTTTGTGGCTAACCAGGTGGCATATCCCACCCCCTCCATCGCAACTGAGGATCAACGCTGGCCATCCCGTTCCTGTTGCTGGGTTGCAGTACAGGAGCAGGAAGGCGAGCACTGACCCCAGTTGGGATGGGTGGGGTAGGTAGCCATAAGTTCGAATTTGCTGAAACAGGTAAAGAAATTGCACGAAATGTAGGCATATTAACGGCAGTTGCGGACAAAAAATGTTGAGCGTTTATGGCTAAACCAGGTGGCATATCCACCCCCTCCATCGCAACTGAAGGATCAACGCTGGCCATCCCTCTCCTGCTGCTGGGAGAGGGATGGCCAGCGTTTTGCGTTCGCTCTGCGTTTCGTCATTGACGTCCCAACAAGTGAAATGGAAATAACTTTCGGTCGCTATAGGTACTTTTCTAGCATGTACCAGCCTTTGGTTGGCTGAGTGCTCTCCAGCCAAGGATCTGGAAACTCGCGTTTCGAATGAGTGCACTCCACATCTGTGCATATTCCACAAGATGAAAGGATGCGGGGTGACTTCAGTGGCGATCGCCGATCATAATGATCATAGCATGAAGGACCATCACGATATTTTTAACACCTTTGACACAAACTTGAATGGAAGATCATCACAACAGGAATGATTTTCCCAGATTCAGACATCTTAACAAATTTCCAACCAGCTTTTTTTCCATGACCTTTATTCGGATTGGAATAAAATTCAATTGTTCTGGAGTTATTCTGCGTAATTTTTGATCGAGGATCCAATCCGAAAATTTCAACAATGCAGAAGCTGAACATCTGATGCGTAACAGTACAAAACATGAGCGTCCAACGTTTGAGAGAAGAGTGCAGAGAACGTTCATATTTTGTGCACGGATGCTGATGGCCTTTCCAGAGGATTTATTTCACTCAGCACATGCCTTATATTCTGGATTCATCCTGATGATTTCAAGGCTTCCTACGAACCTGAAAAAACATTTTCCTGCAACAAAAAACAGAGCACTTCCTATTTTATCCGTGTAGCATTCCATTTCACTTTATTTTCATCTTGTGGGAATGCTCTCCAAAAACGTGGCGTCATTCTGTGGCCAACCACTTTTGGAAAGATCACCCAGAACACCTGGAACATTTGAGAATCATCACCGCGAGATCATTTGGAGTGCTCTTTTTCTGTTACAGTGAAACGATCTTCTCAAGATCGGAAAGATCGCCTGGAACACTTTCAAGATCACATTCGAAACACACGATGACCCTTCCTCAACGAAGATCGTTTGGCGAAGATCATCGTGGGAGTGCACCGAGAGTGCTCTGGAAGTGATTATTATCTGTTACAAAATGCCGATCTTCATGTGATCTTGAAGTGTTCTAAGTTTTTACAGTGTGTTGGGTCAAGCCGACCCGGCTGACCTTCCTGGAAGATTTCGCTGACAACCTGAAACGTTCTATCGTTGTCTCCGCAGAGACGAACATTTTCAACATGATCAGCTTGCGAATTCTCCGGCTTGCAACAAAACCAAATAAGAACTTCCGCGAACCCGACGAAAACTGCATGCATCCTGGAAACAAAATAAATTACTTTGACTTTGAAGACATGACCAGGAATAGCAACAAAATTCATAGCTAGCCAACAAATGAAATTTATCGTGACTTTTGAATCACCCTGTATATGAGTACATGATCCAAAAGTTATGGAATCCATTGGACATATTTTTGTTGGCTGACTTTTTTTCAGATCGTCTGTCCAAACCAGATTGTCACTCGAAACAATGGGCAATGACAAATGCTCCAATGTTCTCCTTTGCACATTATTGAGAGTGACAAATTCTTTTAGCCAGACGATCTGAAAAAGTCAGCCAACAAAAAGCTGTCCATTCCGACGCGGCTTTAAACGTCTTGTACAATAGATACGTGTCCTTTGACAATTTTTTATGTTTATAATTGCGACCACATCTGTCGGCAATACGGACCCATTCTGAATACTGTTAGGAGGGTTGAAGGGGTAATTGATTTGAGGGACTTTTGGCCGATCATGTAGTTGCAAAATATTGAGGTTTTGATCATTTCATTCGAAAAGCAAAGGCAAAAAACGAGAAAGCAAAGATCAATCGAGAATATTTTGAGTTGCAAATTTTATTGCTGACCATCATCTCGGTTTGGGATTAAAACCTCTTATATCCTGCATTTTGTGTGGGGCAGAGGATCCCAGGCGAGAGAGGCCAAAATTGGACTTTGAATTCGACATCACATTCAGAAAGGAAGCCACAAGTTCTTGAACTGAAAAATGTGCTGAAAAGATGCAGAAAATGACAATTTTAGGTGCCTTTGAAGGTCATCTGAAAATATGAAGATTTTCTTTGGGGATTTTGGGTTACTTTGGGATTTTGGAAGGTGTTTGCGCAATGGAAACATGTTCTTTGAAAATTTGATCTGAAAATTCAGTGTGAGTCGTGCTGAAGAATTCTGACGGTGAAGTTGTGAGGAGCGGAAAGCCTCAGGCGTTTCTGAGTCGTCGATCGATCGTGGCGATCGTCAAAGTGGAAGATACTTCCCATGGAAGGATGGTTGCCTACGTAAAGTATTGATCGGCATTCGCGATTGAAAGATCGAACAGAAACGTTGTGCTGAAGAGGTAGTAGCGAGGAAAAGGTCGAGCGAAGTTTGTGAGTGTTCTGGTGAGTCCGAATCCAGTGTCGCGAAACTTTAAAATGTGCTATATATAGCACATTTTAAAGTTTCGTAAAAGTACACTGTAAAAGTATACTCTGAGAGAAAATGGGGAAAACTTTACCCGGGAAAACTCCACTCCTCAAACACCATATAACCTTTTTCTAAAATCTATTCTTGAAAACGGAGTGTTTGTAAATGGAGAAAATCATGGGTTTATAGAAAAAAAAAAAAACAAAAACTTGAATTCTAGAAATGAAAAACGTCTGTGTTGATCGAATTCATCTTATAGTAGTGATAATTATCTGAAGTGAACCGAGGGTTGCGGATGTCGACAGGGGCAACGAACTCGAACGCTGGGATTCAGGTTCGATTGTTGTGATCCATTTTAATGAGAGGAAATTGAAGCAATTTATGGGGAAGCCTTTGGGAAGCCTTTGGGAAGCCTTTGGGAAGCCTTTGGGAGAAACATTTAGTGTGATCTTGAGTGGACCACGAGGAACTTCGACCTGATTGAATTTTGATTTTGATCAGATCCAGTGCTGCAAATATCACACTTTATGGGAACCAACGTAAGAATTAATTTGAGATTTTTGTGTGAGGCTGGTTTCAGTAACCATCGACTTATGTTTCTGAGACATTAACCATCTAAGGTCTTATGAGCTTTTCCCGAGGGATAAATTTCATTGGGGTGAACAGAGTAACCGAGCACTTTGGCAGAAAGTTGCATTTTATTCGGAGTTCGAGTCAGCAGCTCGACATTTAACCAGCGTCAATTTGAAGTGTAATCAGATCCAGAGAAGTGGGATTGTATTGGGTGGTCCTGAATAACAGGACAAGTTTATCTGTGTGCGAGATATAACCCTTGTAAAAGGGAGCTCAATTACAGTGGTCCTGAATAAGAGGACAAGTGTCACGACAGTTAGAAATATCAGTGGTCCTGAATAAGAGACAGGTATCGTCTCAAGTGAATCCCCGGATCCACGGGATTGTGAGATATTGTCAGGGACCCAGAGCAAGAAGTCATTCGTCGGCACAAGCGGAAAGTAATTAACGTTGGTGGGCCTGTAATAGGGCTATATAAATTCTCGTTGGTTTTGGCGTGGTCGAATGAGAGAAAAGTCCAGTGGAGTGCTATAGTTCCCCAAAGTACCAGTTTCCCCGAAAACGTAAACAACTTGAAAGAGAGGTTCCGCCAATTCTCCAATTTTTTTTATTTGAATAGCCCCGGGTTTGGCACTATTAAATTTGTCGGGCTCCACAAAAGGCGAATTCCCCACTTTTAACATCTCAAGGTCCCCAACTTAAGACGAATTCCTCCCTATTTAACATATATATACCCGGGTCATAGGGGACTTTTTTCAGACTTTTGAAACACGGGGTAATGTAATTCCCCATTTGGCATGTATCGCAAAGCACATTACATGAAGGAATGCATTCAACAGCGCTTGCTAGATAAGGATAACATCGCCCCGTGCTTCAAAAGTCTGATAAAAATCTCCTATGGCCCGGGTATTTTGATGTCTGAGTATAACAAACAGCCTGCTCAGATCGCAGCTACTTTTGGTGACGAAGTAAACTTAACACCCGTGCAGCAATGTCGACCTTTCTGTAGAAACTATACCTTTATCAATCTGGATCCATCCATTTTCTCGCACGCTTTTAAAACGGCGATGATTTTCCCACAATCCTATAGAAAACAGCCAGAGAGTCCACTCCTGCGAGTGCGGTGCTTATTCACTGATGCTCAACAAATCTTGATCTGTAAATTATACCTTAATCTTGCTAATTGCTTAGGTTATTAATTGCTACTTTAAGTTTCTCGCAGATTGGTAGGTACATTATTTAGACGCCACAATTGCCTGCCGCCAACAAAAATTTCAATTTTCTTAGCAAAGCAAATGAGTCTTTCTGTGAAGAGTGCTATGGGTGCCTAACAGAAGAAAAGCGATGGTTTGGTAATTCCACGAGATACAAGGAACAAAGAACGGCAAGACCAGAACAGAAAGGATAAATACAAATCCGTATCCTGCTTGCAATTTTGAGTTCCAGATGCGACTGTAAATAAAATAAAAATCTATAGAAACGAGCTCGGTGTTGATGCAGTATATTCTCGTACAAATGGGAGAGGCCAATTGTATACGTCTATTCCAGAATTACTATTCCAGAGAGCAGGAGCGAAGACGCTGTGCGGTGGAATCGCGGGGGTGTACTCGTAGCTGCATCCAATAGGATTTCTGCGAGCAAATATTTGGAGGGAAAGGTGCCCATTCCTTCTCCATCACTTGAATGAATTCATTTGACAGTGTTTTCGCGGTGATTTCGGGAGCACAGGATTTGAGTATTTTGGCGCCCGATTTCAAACAAAGATTCGGTTTTAGGTCTATAACAGTATAGTCCGATTTCAGCCAGTACCGTGTCGTGTCGTGAGTGAACCGGACGAAGACTGCTCTTGACGCCAAATAGACAGGATCCGCTATCGTCAAGTGATCGGTTGATTTCCTATTAATTGCAGGTTTTTATTTCCTGTCCGATCAAAAGTTCTGCGAATTGAATATTTGTTATTCGATTAGGCCTAATTATATTGCTCGCGGACACATTAATTATTTAAGTTCACGTCTGATGCTCTCTTCTTGAAATTTAAAATTTTCTCTGCCCTGTTTATGACACGTATTTTTATCAGAATTATATAGTTTCCACTTTTCGAATTATTTAACATCCAAAGCAATTTCACTGTTTGCGTAGAAAGCGCAAAAAAATGAGTGTGAGTTTTTCTGTACGAAAACTGACACGAATGTAAAATTAATGATCAACAGTCGGGGACCATTAAAAACTGCATCATTTTTATGACCTGTGCGGCGTCAAAATTTTCTTAACTTCCTGCTTGACGATTCTGGAAATTGTGGTCAAAAATTCACAAAGATAGACTGCATGCATAATAATGGCCTGCTACGAATTGCCTCACTGGTTAATTTGATCTAATAGTCTTATTCTCTAAAGGGTGTATTGGAAAGGTGTGCACAAAATTTGATGAGTCGTTCTTCATGTCAATAAACAAACAAAAATAAAATAGGAATTGTTTTTCGAAAACCCAACCCGGATGGGGTTTTTGCACATAAAAAATCCCCATTATTGCCATGGCAAACGGATATTTTTTGGGCTATAAAGTGGTCGAAGGAGTGTGATTTTGACAAAACATCTGTCTTTCATATTTATTCGTTTCATCCTGAGATCAAATATATCCCCAAATTTCTTTCGTTTCGGGTTATTTTTATTTTGTACTCCCAAATGGCCCGGAGGCCATTCTAACCCATTTGGGGTTTCGGAAATATAAAATCATCCGACACAAGTGAAATTTGCAGGCATGGTTCCCCAGGATGAAACGAATAAAACCCAATGAGCGATGTTCTGTCAAATCCCATGGGGTTTTTTTTTGTCGAGGAGTGCACTCATTCGACCGTTTTGCCAAAAATATCCTGTTACCATGACAACAATGGGGATGTTTTATGGGAAAAAGCCCCTTAAGGGTTGGGTTTTCGATAAAAAAAACCACGTTTTAATTTTTGTTTTATTGATATGAAGAATAATTTCTCAAATAATTCATTGTATTTTCCTGCTATTGTTTCGTGCTTTTCTCTTCAATTTATATTGCACTCAATTTCTTCCTGGTCACGTTCCTGGTCTTGGTTGAAATTTTTTCTCAACTGCGCTGTGTCATGCTTCAATACTCATTGCATGCACTGCCGCCTTGTTTTGCTTCGTGAGTTTTATTTTGTGTTTTTGCCTAATAAATTTTCCCAGTAGTATTTCGGTTACCAGGGCGATCCAGATATTTTGAGAACTGCTTGTCAAAATGTAACGTGTATACCCTGAACAAAACACATTCGCAAATCAATAGAGGGACTCTTCCCTGAACCATAGTACAAAATTCCACCATTTTCATGCAACTAGTTGAAGCTCCACGTTGTTCTGAAGTGGGCTCTTATAAAACTGTGAATTTGCTACTTTTTGCCGCAAAGCAGATGCCAAGTTGAAGCTGAAGACGAATGTCCTAGTGGATGTCTCATGAGAACGATGTTTCTCCTCTATAGGATATCTAAATTTTCTAGATGTTTTTTGCGACATTGAATGTTCGATTTGGTCAATTTTCATCGATTCTGCGAGCAGACAGGGCAATTTTGGTGTGGATTTTCGAAAAGTATTCTCGGGCAAGAATACTTTAATTACGTTAGCAGGTATGTAGAATGTATGTTAACGCTAACATTAACTGCAGTTGATCTGTCATCATTTGCAACTGTCTCTGAAAACCATCAAAATTTTGCTCGTTCACAAACCGACTTTTTTGCTTGTGAGCAAGGGTCATTTTGAAACACCCTGTACCTCAGGGGTGTTGTGGAATTCGTTCTACAATGGTGGCAAACAATGGACACCGGCCACCGTGGACTACTTCAAAAATGGCCCGAGCTTGGGCGTAGGGCCTATTTTGCAAAATTAATGAATGTGAATTGGTGGAATAGTTTGTCTCTTTTGAAAAATCTGCACTTTTTTCATCAGTGCAAAAAACACATCGAATTCAATTGCTTATACACCGAGTATCAAAAGGCTGATACCGCTGTCCTTTTGCACAACAATAGAACAAGGCTCGAAACATATGTGGACAAAAATCTCCAAAAAATAGCATCAGGATATCCAAACACCGAATCAGTTCTCATAATATATGGATACGCCTGCGTACTCTTTTTTATTTTCTGTCAAAATATTTGATGGTTGTCTCTTCGGTGTTTTGCGAGTAGAAAAATGATAAAATTGTAAGGTCCAATAAAAGGAGATACAGAATGCTGGAGCAGTATTGCCAGAATGCTGGAGCAGTATTGTCTCTTTGCAGATGATGTGATTATCTATTGTCGGGTCGATGGTCCTGAGAGCTGCGAGTCTTTACGATATCAAAATGATCGAAACTTGGTGGTGTAAATGGAAAATGAACCTAGAAATTTGATAAATGTAAATCACTCGTCTTCTCTCGGCAACGTATACCGACCATCAATAATCAGGGAATTTATAAGCGCAATGGTACGGCTCTTGAGTCTGTCTCTATAGCTACAAATATCTCGGGTGTATTTTTTCCAGTGATTTGCAAGGCAACTGCATATGCAAGAATCGATTTTTGGAAAAAGGGCACAATTCCATTCATATCGTGTGGTTGTGGGATGATGGGAAAAACTTTGCCATTTTCCATGGAATGATGCCTATACGTGCTCGTATGTACCAACCGCATTGTCCACCTCTTGGCTCTTTTGTCACAGAAAGGTGAATGGAATGCACCAAACAATGCCGATGCAAATTGCAACAAGACTGCATGACCTCGAGACCGCCAAAAAATGGAATTGTGCCCTTTTTCCAAAAATCGATTCAATTGCTAAAGCTTGTAGGTCACTTGGCTTCCTAATCCGTTACCCAAGACATGCTATATTACTGTCAAGTTGAGGGCTTTTAAAACTCTCGTTATCCCAATTCTTGAATAATCCTGCGCACTTTGGGATCCTTTTTGGGCTGGTGAAATTCATACCTTGGAAAGAGTCCAACGTCGGGCTGCCAGAGCCATAACTGGAATTTACGATCGAAATCATAGCGTGACTGCGCTATTGGAAGACCTATATGTCTACCAAGCCTACAGCAACGCCGGCAGTGCCATCGCTTGGAACTTTTTCGGCAAATTGTTTCCGAAGAGGTTCTGCTTCCTCTCCCTTCCGTTCACGTAGCAGTTATCCCAGTTAGAGTAATCCCAGTAGAAACAAATGTTCAATATGGAGAACTGACAACGGTGCTTATTATTTTACCCACCCCATTTGTTCTTTACGTGCGTACCATAACTCTTTTTTCCCCGCACTATTCGCGATTGGAACTCCTCTCTTAGCCCTAGATGAGGCAGAATTGATATTTCGGATTAGAATGCCGAGAACTTTTCTGGCCTTTGTAATGGTATAATTAATGTGTGCATCCCATGATAAATCGGAAGAAAGATAAACTCCCAAATACTGAATTCAAGTATTTGGGAGTTTATCTTCCTTCCGATTTATCATGGGATGCACACACTAATTATACCATTACAAAGGCCAGAAAAGTTCTCGGCATTCTAATCCGAAATATCAATTCTGCCTCATCTAGGGCTAAGCTGAAAGCCTACATGTCCTTGGTTTTACCTATCCTTGAGTATGCCTGTGAGGTCTGGGATCCCTTTCTTGTGTCTCATTCTAATGCTCTCGAGCGTCTGCAGCGCTCGCAGCCCTGCGCGTTATTTGTGCTGACTACAGAAGAACCTCGTCTGTTTCGGCAATGCTCAAACACTGGGAACTTAGCACGCTATCTGAGAGGCGTAGGTGTCGCCGATTGAAATTTTTACAAACTATATTGCAAGGTGGGGTGTGCACTAAATTACCTCCTTCATTTAGAGTGAGGCCTGTTCCTCGTCGAACTGACCACGGATACCATATTGAACGGCCAATTGTCAAATTCAATAAGCATTTCAACTGCTTTTTCTTTCGCACAGTCAGGGAATGGAATGCCCTTTTGCCTACGTCATCCTTTCCTCCAATCATTGCCTCCCATCAACTAAATCTGGATTACTCGTCTGATTCATCGATAAAAAAAATGTGAGTGCAGTCCGGCCTCATTGACTCCCTATTGTGAGTGCAGTCCGGCCTCACGTATTTGCCTGTTTGGCCATACTTACGGTGTGTTGTTTTGTTTATTTTATATTGTGTTTTGTTGGTGTTTACTGCTTGACGTTCAACTTGATTGTTGATATTTATGAAATAATTATTATAATAATAATAACTCCCTTCCTTCAGACTCTTCCATGATCAAAAAATATCTTGTTAGTTCCGGGCTGTTGCCATCGCAAATTGCTGTCCAATCCTGATTCTTATTTTTGCATTGTGTGTGATTTTGATTTGAGATTGATTCTGAATTTTTGGTTGTCGCCAGTTTCCTTTTTTGTCGACATTTTTATTTTGTATGTGTACTTGTGATTCTTCTGCCACCTCGCAGTCGTATTGATTGAAAGAATAAAAGAAGAATAAAAGAATGTCGGAAAGTTTATAAACTGCTATATGAGAATTGATGTAAAACGGAAATACAAATTCCGTGCGGAACCAGTATGAAATTCCAAATAAATGGACAGCTTTATTGACTCCTGTTGTTTCGGAAGACATACTCGTACATCTGCGAAAATCTTCACGAGACTCGTGCACTCCCATACTGAGGAATCTCTCCTCTGACCACCTTGTACAGATCCCATATTTGCATCGAGCAGCATGAGGCTGTGTGCGATTGGAAATTATGTCGCGTAACCACTTGGACCACCGTGTGCTCTATATTAAAAGCAACTTGGTCATTCGATGGGTGAGGCGTTTCGGAGCAAGCACGGCTTCAAAAATGGGAGTTTTTTGCTCGAGTTTGAGGTAGAAACAAATGTCGACACTCACATCTGCAGTTTAATGGAAACAAATGAAACCGTTGGAAGCGCGTCCGCATGGAATATCACTTCTTTCCGCTCTTCGCAAAATTGCTGCCAATACACATAGCCTACACATAGGCTTATGTGTATACACATAGGCTGACTCTAACGGTAATAATCAGTTCTGCGGTTACTTAACGGGTTCTCGGTGATTTCAGCCGATGTTTCTGGCAGCGTATACTTCGTCCGATGTGCTGTTTGCAATTTCCACTGCGAAGTAAAAGTCGTGGTCTGATACTGACGATGGTTTTTCGACGATAATTGCCTCGACCTATACGTGCTTCACCATCAATTCAGTATCGTCTGCATATCGATGACGATAATTTTCTCGATCTATACGTTTATTATCATCCATTCAGTATTGCCTTCACAATCTAAATATCTACGATAACATACGTTGATCAAACTAATCAAACTACACGCTTCATCATCCATGTAGGATTGCCTCCTTCGATTTCATTAATTCGACTATACATTTGTATCAATCCACACACTTTATGATCAATTAATCATTTAGAATTTCTTCCATCCATCTAAATATATGATATACATACATATGATAATTGCCTTGATAAATGATGTGCTTCATCATCTAGTCAGTATTGTCCCCACAATGTAAATATTGGAAAGGTGTGCAAATAAAGTTTTTAGGAATTGCTCTTCATGTCAACACAAACAAAAATGAAAGAGTAATTTTTTTTTTCGGAAATCCCCTTTTTATGGGGTTTTTGCCCATAAAAGTTCCTCATTGTTGCCATGGCGACCTGATATTTTTGGCCAGAAATGGTCAAGGAGTGAGATTTTGATAAAATATCTATCTTTCATTTTTGTTCGTTTCATCCTGAGGAAACATGTCTGCGAAGTTTATTCGATATACGCGCGGGTGATTTTTATTTTCAAACTCCAAATGGCCCTGGACCATTCCGGCCCATTTGCATAATTTTTTTTCCAATCCACTTCCGCGGACAGCAGCATCGCAACAGCCAAACACGTCGTCTCAATTTGTGACGTCATCATTTTTCGCATTTTTGCCTTGCCACCGCTTTTTGCCATTTGGCGTGTTTGCCACCGCTTTGCAACTCTTTCTTGGGTCGCAATAGGGTTAGGTTAGGTCAGGTTAGGTTAGGTTAGGTCAGGTTAGGTTTGGTTAAGTCAGGTTTTGAAAATTGGATGTTGAAATTGGCTGGAATTC
>JASGXE010013556.1:0-11178 GCA_030068105.1 Sinentomon sp. SZTP_YWyxl
TACCTACTTTCCTATAATATGAACATATACAGGGTGGCCCAAGGCGACCCGGTCAATTTGTGCGTTGGTCTAATTTCGTTCTTGTGTCACTCACTCACCGTGTGGGAAGGCGGGCATTGTTCGGCAGAATAGGCACAAATATTTCTGCCGCAACTCGGCATTATTCGTCGACTAAACTGGACATCTTCTCTCCGACTTTTTCTGCCATAACTTTCTGCTGCAGATGTAGCAGAAAAAAGTTGTGGCAGAAATTGTTCCGCAATAAACTATACCTCAACATCTTCTCTCCACCGTAAGAACTAAGAACCAAAGAGGCAGTTCAACTTCAGGTAGTGGGAATCTTAAGCCAGGATAGCTGATAGGAACCTATTTGAGGACATCAATTATACGAGGGTACATACCTTATAAACCTGTCCATATGTCCCATTGCCAACAACCTCAATGAGTTCAAAAATGCCAGCAGGGTCCTGAAATGAAAAACAAAAAATGAAGAAAGTTAAGAGAGTCTGAGGCGACTGAGTCAAGACATGAGAGGACAGAAAAAAGACAACAATTGCACACAGTTTTCCACCAAATTAATACCCCCAAACAGGATCAGTTTCGGGTACGTTTAACACGAAACATAGGTATAAAATAATTTCATACCACGTTTTATACTTGTGTAGAACTTGGTTACATGGTACCTACTTTCCTATAATATGTACCATATATATCTAACGTGAATGCATGACTTGAGACTACAATTGTTTAGCAAACCAAATCTGCCATTCAAATGAATGTCAAGATGCTCAATAAAAATTTTAATTTAATTTAAAAACAATACATACTGCCCGAAGGAATTGAGGGCAGGGAGAATGCTCCAACGAAGAAAAAAATGAACATAGCAGCAACAATTAACCTAACAAAGGAAAAAAATACAGCCGAAGCTCGTCAACAATGTTGTAAAAACAACGAAAGACAAATGATCAGAAAAATGGTCAAAGCCAATAAAAATTTACAAACCCGATGGGGGAGGTGGCAAACCTGAAGCTATAAGAACACCTAGTTGGGATAGCAGGCATGAAGAAGCTGGGTGGAGATTATTCCAATCCTTAATAGTCCGTGGGAAAAGGGAGTATGAGAGGATATTGCGCTTTGGAACTGGGTATGTCATTGCAAAACCGTTGTCGGTACGACGTTGTGTAGTCTTGATGGCATAACAGGTTGGTATTAAAGCAGAATTCTTGTAGCATAAAAACTGGAGATGCAGTTAAGGCATCGACTCTGTCTCCTAATGGCCAATGGTTCCAGGCCCATGTCATGGAGCATGGTACTCACACTCGAATTGCGGTCAAAATCCCCAGTTAAAAACCTGGCAGTACACCTCTAGATGCATTCAAGTGCATGTATATCAGAAGCTAAAAATGGATCCCAATCAGAGCAAGCGTATTCAAGTATGGGTTACTTGATTGGTTATTCCTACCTACTGTGTTGCAAACAACTTACCTTCAGAGAGCTTAGATCAATATCATCAAGTGAACAATTCACACTTGGAACAAGCTGAGCCATTGCGATGATTGATCACTATGACAATGATGATGGCTATGATTATGATGTTATGATGTTTATGATCAA
Source organism: Sinentomon sp. SZTP_YWyxl (assembly GCA_030068105.1). Taxonomy (NCBI): domain Eukaryota; kingdom Metazoa; phylum Arthropoda; class Protura; order Sinentomata; family Sinentomidae; genus Sinentomon; species Sinentomon sp. SZTP_YWyxl. The sequence goes on from JASGXE010013556.1 coordinate 1,615, forward strand.
AGCAAATTTAATTGTGAGACAAGTTGCAGCCTGGCACAGCCGTGCAACTGCTTTATGGCACAAAATGTTCGGAGACTACGGAGAAATGGTTCCACATCCATGAAAACACATCCGGTGATGCCAACGTAAAACATTGGAAACCGTCAAAAGCCTAAAACATTATGCCCCTTTGGTCGCATCATTGCAAACTGCTAGAAATATCAAAAACAGGAACAGTTTAGCAACAATTCCTTTTTAAAAGAGGAAGATTGTTAGGTTGGTACCAATTGAAAGAACCATATCTAGCTTAATTAAAAACATTGTGACGCAATGCTGGTTCTAAGCATGAACCAGCTTTAGTTTAAGCAGGTGTGCATTTTTCACTTGACTTGAAAGGGTCACCAACCAAAATCTAATTTTCGTGGAGATGAAATTAGAATATTTGGGTGAACCTAATGCCTGGCTTGCAGCTTGTCGCAACAGTGTGGCACATCTCTTCATCGGGTGCTGGGAACCCATCAAGTGTTTGCTGGGTAGCCAGAAGTGTTTACATAGGCCTATGTGTTAATTTAAAGTTCAATCTGGTACAATTTATTGCCACAATAACACATCAATCACTGATGAACCTTTTGGCTTCAATCACTAAAGCAACATCTGTGATTAATGGAGACCTGGCCTGGTGAATGCCTATGGGACAGAAATGAGAAGGTATCCGGTGGTTGTACAAGCTTTCGATGGCAGACACGTGGAAGGGAATGGAAAGGGAATGTTTTAGTGGCTAACTTGGTGACTTGGGAGAGGCAGAGTTCCAGTCGGGATGGATGTGATTGCTAACCGTGGATTGTTTCTTTTTTTCATTTTCTGCCTCGCAGAAAGATTGTCGAAATGGCACAATTTCAACAAAATATGAAAACAACTGATTGTTTAAAAGTTTTGTGCATGCATCGTCTCTGACAACAGAGTAACAGTTTTCCCAATTTAGCGGTGCAGGAAAGTGGCAAGCTGGTTTTAACCTACGGCGCGCAAGTGCAACAAGCCTTTTCAGTTTCATGGTCATCCAAGGATACATGATATCTTAAGCTTTCATTGTGCAGGTAGGGTCAGGTCAGGTAATTGTGGCAGGTTTTTTTTTATTTTCAACTTCCAAGGGCTGTGGTGAAGTTAAAATGCCCCAGTTGCAAAAATGGTTGCTGGCATGTGATTTGGGCATGAAAGACCATCAAGGATGGATCTTTCGTTTCATTCAAAATACCGTTTGTAAACAAGTAAAAAAGAAAAAGAAAAGAAAAAGGTGCCACAATTACCAGCACTGCTAGTAACTGTGGCATGTGTGCATGTAGGATAATTATTGTGGCAGGGCAAATTCTCACACTCATATCAAAGCAGTGAAGATTTAAAAAATGCAGGGAAGGTATTTTTGGCATGCTGAAACACCAAAATCAAAAAATATGGCATATTTTTGATGTGCCACAATTACCGCACTGAAACCAACTCTGTTGCCACAGTGGTCCGGACCAATTGATGCATAAATACCATCCATGGAAGGTTTGTACCTGTTTGTGCATAATCAATTTAGAAAGTATTTCAGATTTTTTTTTTTTTGGTATTCGTTTTGTTGCCGAATTGTCATGTGCCTTTTACAAGATGTATCTTTTCCTTGATAAAATTAAATCAGCATTTTTTTGCCAATGAAGACAGCAAAATATTGCCATGAAGTACATGGAAGCTTCACTATGAGGCCAACTTTAAAAAAAAAACCATCACCCAGCCTTTTTATATTGTTTTTGCACAGGAAAAGATGTCATGAACTGCATGTAGATACAAAATCATATAAACACACAATGACTAAGGTATCTATCTACCAAAATTTTTCAGGAAATTGACTGTACGTTAAGATACCTAGGTACCTTTTCAAAACATTTTTCAAGCATCTTAAGATCTATCTTCTCCATCCGGTGGAAACTGGAATAATGTTGGCGTTAGGTAGTACCTATCAGTGTGAGAACCAAACATGTCCTGATGGTAGGTCCCCATGTGATTTCTCCAGCTTTCAAACAGCAGGCCTTGGGGCCAACACACCTAAACACAGATTTTGAGCTTAACAATATGCAAGACACTTACCTAAATTTTATTTGATTGATTAAAATAAAAGACAATAGGTACCTAGTGTCAATAACTTGGCACTAAAAAGAGGACAAAAAGAGAGGCGAGAGTGGGCAAGCACAAAGCTCAGACCTGGAGCTTCCTGTGTGTGACTGTGTGCCCAAGAAATTGATCCATGAGATATTGTTTTCTGAAAGAATGAATACCTGTTTTTCGATGTTTTTGCTGAAAGAATTAATACCTGTCGTTGTTTTTGTTGAGGATAGGAGGGATAAAGGACAAAGACTGGGCTGATCTTGTAGGGAGATTGTTCTGACAAAGGTTCCAAGGTCCGTCACCCCAACCTCCCTTTTTCAAAATACACAGCCTAAATACAGAGCTCATGTATTATTCTAAGCTCTTCAAGGGAATCCTGGGGACACTGGCATCAAAACAGAAATTCCCAGTAACAAATCTGGCAGCCCTTCTTTGTAGGTGCTGCTTCCAAAGCATCTACATGACACTTCTGGTAAGGTTCCCAGGAAGTGGTAGAGTATTCAAGTATGGACCTCACAGTTGAAAGGTACAAAATAGATTTCACACGTCGAAGCATAACTATAATATCTGATGAGGAATTTTAGTTGATTGGAGGTCTTTCTCACAACATTTTGGATGTGATGGACCCAACTCAGCTTGGGATTGAAAAGAAGGCCTAAGTACCCATTAATTGTTTCAGGTCTAGTCAACAATGTAGAACCAATGTTGTACTCCCTAAGGACGGGCGAGCATGAGAAAGATAACGACATGATGGAAGTTTTAGAAACATTGATTTCCATGCAATTGGCAGCACACCATCTGGCAATTACATCGAGATCAGACTGAAGAGCCATGGCAGCTTCAATGGATGTCATGGCTCCATATACCTATAACTATTAACTATATCATCTGCAAATAGCCTGATCCTGGAGGGCACCATTTCAGTAAAGTCATTGATTATTGATATACTTAGATTAAAAATAGCAATGGCCCACAAACAGAGCCCCGTGGAATTCCACTTATTACTGGATAAGCTGGAGACAGATCATCTTTGACAAGCACCTGGATATAGGCCTACCCGTCACTGATGAAATTCGAAATCCACAAAAACAAATTTTCTGGAATATTTAACCTCGTCAGTTTTCTGATCAGGATGGGTATAGAGACCCTATCGAAGGCCTTAACCAAGTCAATAAAAATAGCATCGACCTGCAAGGACTTTCCCAGTTCAACCGAGATATCGTGGACAAAGCTTGTGAGTTGGGTTTCGCAAGAGAATTTAGAACGAAAACCATGTTGCCCATGGAAGAAAAAGTTCTGGCTTTCAAGAAGCACTGGCAGGACATGAACAAGTTATTAAGTTCCTAGGTGTAAGCATTGTTGTAAAGATCACAGGTTCATAAAATAGGTACTCACAATAGCTTTCCTGTGGCACCAACTTGATACCTTCTATCCAAATTAATGATGCCATGCTTTACCATATGAAAGCTGAAACTGTGTGCCCTACCCTTTCCTGCCTAGGAAAAAAGAAGATAAGTTTAGAAATGGGTATGATCAGATCAGTCTACCTAACAAAGAATGCATGTGAACGCGACAAGGAGCTGAGGGCTTGATAGAGTGGTCGATACAACACAATAAGGAAGGCTGGTGGAAAAGAAGACTTCAATGCAGGGGCGGTCTGGCCCAGTCGGGGATGCGGGAAACCCCTCCGTTGCCCCAGCCGTGTGTGTTGCCCATTTGCCCCAAAGCAATTTCTGTCTGTTTTCTCCAACTTCCCTGACCCCTCGCCTCTTGCCAAGTTGCTCTCTTTCTTTTCCTGGGTCGGAGCCAGCATCAGCGCAGATTACTGATCTGATCACACGGATTTGATCTGCTACGAACTTGATAGAATTGCCTTTTGAATTTTCAGCAAGTAAGAGCTGCAAAAAACTTTTTTTTCATGTGAAGTCAAACTCAAACCAGCGTTTCATTTGACTGCAGTGTTGCCAGATCGCAGGTTTTCTCGCGAAATTCCGTTGGTTCCCTGCGGGAAAATTTTGGGTTTCGTGGGTTGCAGTTTTTTCGCTGGTTCGGCTCCGCAATTCACGGTTTTTCCGGCAGAGTTTTTTGTTCTTGGTTTCTTTTTTTGGTGGAGTTCTTCTGTTTTTTTTCTTGTTTTGGAAGAAATTGTTTTGTGAGTAGGCCTAACAATTTTTTTTAACTTTTATTGAAAATGAATTACAATTCAGTTGTTCAAAAACGTTACTTAAGTTTTGATTTGGCATCGTTTGCAAGCAATAAAGGAAAAAAAATCGGGCATTGCAACATTCGGAAAACGTGAAGAGTTATCAGATGGTTTAAATTCAACTCACCAATGTGTAGGTCTCGGCGTCCAATGAATTGTCATGAACCATCCATCCATAAAGGTGATTAGACATTCACCAATGTTCATCAATGCAAATTATGCTTCCCAATAAAATTCACACATACCAGAAAATGGCCGAATGTATGTTTGTGTTAATTCAGCAAACAATCAATGGTTGAATAGCCCTAGACAAATATATGGAGACCAAAGCCAACACATGGAGAGAAGAAAAAAGCAAAAAAATGGATTAGAATGCAGCAGTAATTTTATGAAATTTGGTAAAGTTTTTTTTTCTCTAGGCCTATTGCAAAAACCTATACCAAGGGAAACACACAGAAGCCTGAAGATGGCTTCCTTTGAAATTGTTTAGTTGGGAGGGGGAGGTTATGAGTTCAAACAAACAGAAGTCCAAGGCAAGTGCATGCTCTGTTTAGTTAAGGCAAGTTAGGTTCATTTGTTCCTAAACTGCCGTACTGGTAGCTAACAAATGTACCAAAGTTCTCCCAATTTCTCAAAGTCTTATCTGACAGGTGAAAGATACCTGTTGCCACCAGATTCAATTGTTGCAATTCAATTCATCCCTTGACTCATGATTCATTATCAGAGTTGATTTGATTCATGATTCATCAAATAGCATCATTTTCGACCAACGGCGACGTTAGCCGTCTAAAATTGACTTGCTTTGCAGGTGAAATTCAACATCACTCCTGTTGAACACTGCAACCTGCGCAACGCTGACTCTCTCTTGATACAGAGCAGTTGTCGTCACTCTTGTGTTCGTGTTCGGTGTGCTGCCAAAAATTTCCTTTTGGGATGTTAGAAACATAGGTAGGCTTTTCAAATTACCAACAAAAATGTCTGGGCAGGGGTGGGTGAAAATCTAATTATTGTGGAAAAGATACGTATCTTCCGAAAGGATTGGAGTAAACTTTTGCTTTTGGAGAATTTTTTGGCAAATTGTTTGGGGATTTTTTTTTGTCAATTTGAGGAAATTCCAAACAGGGTTGCAAAAAAATGAAACATTTGAAAAAAAACATTTGTTTTAAAACAAATTGGATGTTTGAAAACACTTTTTTTGTTTTAAAACAGCCAGAAAAAAAAACTTGTTTTAAAACACAATTTTTGTTTCACAAACAGATGTTTTTAAACATCAAATTTTTTTCCATTTTTCCTGTTAAACTTCCAGTGCAGCCCAATGACCACGACAACATGCCCATGGCATGCCAAAACACATCGAATCTGCCCATTAGCTGCTGCCAGATGCAGTATTCATACCTAACTCTGCAAACTACGCATTACCTACAAGTTTCGCGGCTTCTCGTGGTTCAGTCTGGCAACCGTACTGAGTTCTGTTGTTCAGCACGAAAATGAACTCATCTGATTTGCTGGAATTTGCATCAATCACATGTTGATGCAGGGTTCAGAGTGCAGGAATTTTCCTGGAAATAGGTACCTACTAAAAATTGGGAATTTGAAGTGAAAATTCACGGAAATATATCCAGGATGGATAATTATTCCAAAATCTCTGTAAACATCCTCTCTCGTTTTGGGTTTCCCATTTGTTTAGACTGTCGAAAGGTCCAAAGGGAATATTCAAACAAAATTACTCAGAAATGTTCAATGAAAATTCCCAGGAATATTGCCAAAATGCATGAAAATATATTTCCCAAATTCTTGTTAATATTTCATCATTCGAGTAGGTGCCTTTGCCTAATCAGTATTCACTAGCTTTGTTGTGGTTTTCCTATCCGGTTTTTGATTTTTTTAGAAGATATGTACCTCTGCCTTTCCCTTAAAAAAATCTAGGGCTGAAGGAACCAAAAGTAAATTTCAAAATTACTCCCCCAATTGGCTTATTTCCTTTGGCGCTCATTTTTTGTTTCATTTAGATATTCACAAAATTTCCGTTAATACCGATTTGCAAAATTAGGTACCTACCTCGAAAGGAATATTTCTGCAAAGCAAATTCCCGTGAATTACCTACACAATGAACACGAACAACATAGAATTTTGTTAGTTTTTTTTTTGTTCAGGTAATAAAAAATTTTTTTTGCAAGACCGGTGACATTCCATTTCACAATAATTAATAGTTTAGGATAAAGATGCAGATGACGGGTGCACATAAAATATTAGTGACACTGTTTGCAGGTCATTTTGTATTGCCATAATTTATGTTCTGAATTTCACATTGTTTTCACTTCAAAATATCAAAGCTTGTTCATGTAGGCCTACCTCATTATTACCAAAATGGGCACTGCAAGGATAACGGCTGTTTTAAGTTGTTTAAGTTTCGCAGGTCTGTGTAAGATTTTGAGGATTGTGACGGTGTGATGTAGATGTGATTGCTGTGTAAGAAAGACTAGAAAGTGTAGAAAATTCAGAGAACGAGGGATCAGAAAGCAGAACAAACAGTGATTTTGAAGAAAGTTCACTTGTTTTGTGGAATTACGTGTAGATCACACTGAACAGTTGGAGCTGACAAGAAAACAGTAAAAGCATGGTGAACACGATCAATCAAACAATTTTTTTTTGTATTCACAATAATTATTTTAATGTTATTTCAATTTAGGAATATTTTGTATGCAACAGGCAAAAATCTCATTTCAGTTTTTGTTTCATCCATCATTTTTGTAAAATATAATCAAAATGGAAGTGGGGAATCAAAAGACACAACATTTAATATGCAAGTAGGTATATATTCCAATATCCAAACTCACCAGTATATGCAGTTCCATGCACAGATAATCGAAACAGCCGATATATTCAGAGCAAGACTCCACACAACAAATGATTGAGAACGTCAAATATGAGTTCAATCAAACAAAATACCTACTGTTTTGTTCGTTATTTATCAATCAGTGTTTTTAGTGCTCTTTCTCATTTAATCCGTGTTTCCAATTTTCCATGCTCTTTTCAGTGAAATTTTTTTCAACATATTCTATTTTCTACTTTAATTAGGAAGTAGAAAGGAGAACATGATGCAAAAAATATCACTGAAAAGAGCATGGAAACACGGATTAAATAAGAAAAGAGCACGAATACAAATACAAATAGATGGATAAATAATGAACAAAATAGAATTTTCTTCATCATCTTCTTTTCTGCTCGGTGCTCCATATGCTCTTGATTAGATAATAGATTATCCCATGTTTTTTTAACAAAACTGCAAATTTTGAAAATGTTACTGGTGTCAAAATTAGCCTATTTCAGAAGGAAAAATTTGTTTTAAAACAATTTGATAAAAAAAACCTGTTTTTGTTTTAAAACAAACTGTTTTGAAATAAAAATGTTTTTTTTTTTCAAAGTCGAGATCGATGCTCCACTGCCTGTTCATGCCGGAAACACCTGGTTAATTGGCTGTATAGGTACCTACTGGCTGCTTCGTCAAGGAAACAACAGGCATTGCAATTTGCAGTTCATTGGTGGGTCCTGTATCCTGCATAGAACAACAAAGAACTTTGAAATGCAACCGCAGAATCAACCAAATGACCACATTTTTCTCTCCAGATCCAGATATGGCCCTGATCATCATCATCGTGGAGTCATATGGACTGATAGCCATTCGGCTGGTGGTCCGACCTTTTACCTTGTTGCACACACCTTGGGCTCGCAAGGAGAACTATGCCCCATTATCGTAGCCCAATTCTGCTCTGCATTCAACTGAAACGACTCGGACCTGATATGTTCGGCGGGAGCATGGCTTACATTTCATTACATTCCACAAACCACATCCCAATCCCGAGGTTTCCTTCACAAAATAAACCTTTTCATTCAGAAATTGGATGGAACTTCAAATTTCCCGCAATTATTGTGTGTTTTTGTGGCCAGCTGTTTTTTGGCTGCTTTTTAAAATTTCTCGTGGTTCCGTTTTTCCGCTGGTTTTTCACAAAAATCTTGCGGGTTTCAAAAAAATCATCTGTCAACACTGATTGCCTGTCATCATCCATCACTCATTGCTGGCCTCAGGCCTGCCTGATGACGGGTGGTTCGAAAAAGCTCAGTTTTTGAAAAAAAAATATGCATTCTGAGCCATGGATGGGTAAGTATAATGCTTACGTGAGTTTTCTACGTATAATACGTCGTATTATACGTACGTATTATACGTGTGCAAAAATATAACATGTGTGACACATGACTTGGGGGTGGAATTTAACAAAGAATTAAATTCTCTAGTTATTTCACAACTCAGAGAAGTGTAGGAGGAATAAAACCTGAATAAGTTGTCGGAAATGATGACGATCTCAGGAAGGGATAATAATAACAGCCCAAATTGCATTTTTAGATTTTTGTCTAAAATAATGGCTTTGGATCAGCAGGCGATATGACCACGTCAGGAGGTTAAAAATCAAAGTCACAAAAAATAAAACTGTGATTAACATGGTCGTATCGCCAACTGATCCATTCACAATGCCAACCACAACTTAAAACATTTGAAATCTGGACGTCCAGGCTGTCAGACCAGAAAGAGAATTGCCACAGGAAAATTGAGTCGGCCCGATGAAGTTGGGTAAGGCAGCTCCGGATTGAATCCGGCAGTCAGGATTTCTGGGCCCACTCTCGTATTGGAACAAGCTTCCCCCGCAAATGAAGGTGAAGGTTGGTTCATTTAGACAAATGAGGTTGATTTTTGGCACTTTCTCTTGCCACCATTCTGACCTTCTTCATCGATTTCCTACTTAACCGGTCAAGCCCGAGTGACGTACAGTTACGTCCGCTGAAAAAAAAACTGGGCGTACGAGCGACGTAGATAAACGTCAAGACCAACATGATGTCATTGTACGAACGACGTAAATGAACGTCCGCATGGGTATTCCATTTTCAAGGGATTTGAATTTAATTACGTAATATCAGCACCACTCGATAATATTCACAGCCAGAAAGAGGAAAAAACAGCGATCCAGCCGACGTTTATTCCGCCAAAATTGGTCCAACCGTTTTCATTCAGCGTACTTTTCAAATTTCCCGCTTTTTTCTCTCGAGTTCCCGTTGAAGGCGCCCTTTTTCGCTATCGCGCGACATCTGCCGCCCGCCGAAATTTGAATTTTCGAAAAGTCGAAAGACGCGCGATTTAGCAGACGCTTATTTCGCGTGAATTGCAGGATTCGTTCTGAAATGGCGTCGTG